>JARACY010004163.1:0-28414 GCA_029255725.1 Scrobipalpa atriplicella | reverse complement strand
CAGCATGCACGGGAGGAGATGCAGCTGGCACATTTTATGTTTTTCTATCACTCCCAGTCCAGCATGGAAGTCTTAAACTAACAATATTTTAAAAGAAAGTATAATTTTGGAATCTGTTTTGTTATAGGAGCAGTTGATGGGGCTTTTATCTAAATCAAAGGACCGAAGGAGCACCCACAATATAAACATGCTGGAAAAAATATTAAACTTTTGAGTGTGCGCTAAGAATTAGGATGGAGCCAGAAAATTAGAGCACTGGTCTAAATCGATCTTTATCATCAACACGACAGAAGAAGAAGAATACATAAGGTGTTTTTTGCTGATTTATTTATTATTGTATTTCTGATTGATTATATTGTTTCATAGTTATTATAATGATTAATGATAAAACACCTTTTTTGTATTACAATCATAGTGTATAATTCTTAAGTCAAATAGTTATTATAATGTTAATAAAAATCCTCTTTTATATAACAATTTATAGTGTATTATTCGCCTCTAACAGGTAATAAAAATAAAGATATGTTAAATTGTAAATAATGACCGTATAACAATCATACTGAAAATAAACAATTAAAGAAAACATCACCTTAACTACATAATACTTAAAATTATTTATCACAAGTATCTCAAACCAAAGCTGTTACAAACTAAACCCGATTTAGGAAAAAATAGGTTTGCCTTGGCTAAACTCATTGTTCCTATATGTAGTAGGATGAAAGTTTACCCTAGGGCCTAGCGCAAAGTATTTTCTGATAAGCCTGGTAGATGATAGTCACCATTTTAGTTTAGGATAAATCAGTTCACTTTGTCGTGTATAAGAAAGAAGATCTAAGTTTGACTTAGGTAAAACTAGATTGTTCTTAGTAGTAGAATCGGTGCCTCCGCGACGTTTTCATTGGTGGGTGTGTTGCTCCCGCCGCGCGGTCTTACCCTCGGAAAGATAGATGCCTGAGGGGGTGCCAGTGCCAGCAGCGGGCGGCACACGGCGTCTTGTATGAGGGGGGTGTTTCTCCCCCCGCGCGGTCTTGTTCTCCCTCCCCGTCCAAGTTAACATAACGGGGGAGGGGCAACCAGTAGCGGGCGGTACACGAAGGCTTGATCTTGAGGAGCGGCTCTCGGGTGACAGCCCGTAGGGCTTCGTCTTCGTCCACTAGTGCGATACAAGCCCCCGGGTGATTCCTCATTGGAGGAGGTCCAGTGAGCGACCAGCAACCAGCAGCGGCGCATGGGTCCAATGTCGTGGGGGCGGATGTATCCTTTGTATACCCCGAGCTTTACTCGGAGCGGGAGCGAAGACTTAAGCACGGGCCGGAGGTAGATTTGGATTAGATAGTGTTTCTGCCGAAACGGGGCCACTGCTGACATACTGCCAAAAAGCTGCGGCGGGGGGCTTGCCTGTGTCTTCTTCGGTGGCGGCGGCTTCCTTCACACTGTTTGGGAGAGTGGGTTTCGTTTCGACTGCCTCATTCACCCTGCGCCAGCCTGCGGAGTGAGAGTTTTTTATTAAGTATTATGAAAGTTGATATTGAAGCATTGAAACGCTCGTGGTCAAGTAGTTAGTGCTTATTCATTCCGATGACGAATGTAAAAGCAACCATCATCGATGTGACCAAGCCATGGATGGGTGACCGGTCATGATATACAACGTGTAACATAAAGGGTATATGCATCGTGATATGTGTGAACCTACCCATGAAACTGAACAACTTTCCCTAAATAAGATGTAGTAAGTACATACATGCATTTACACGACAAATAACATATAATGTTAAAACAGGCCTCTGTCCCGGAGGTATTAGCAGAGAGCACCTTCCACTTACGTGACCCTTGCAAACCCACTTCTTTTGCTTCATATATATTCATCTACGTTTTCTTGAACCTTTTCTTGGACATATTCATATCACTAGTATAAGTCTATCCACAATATCGTCATATGTATAAGGACAGCAACAATAAGGAACAAAATTATTATACCTGAATCCAGCTGCGGTGTTTTCTCTAATATTAACTCGGGTGTACCTACTGCTTCTCTCCTCTGTTGAAATGTCTGAAACACAGTGAGATTTGGTACTTAAGCTAAGTTTAATAGTTTTATAATTAATAATTAATTTATAATTAACACAGATTGTAGGTATGTTCAATAAGCATAAAAGTATTCTGCGTTGCCTTCATTATCCTTTATTTGCTATTGAATTCAGTGTTAAGTAGAAGCTGTACCAAGGTGATAAAGGCCAAGAAGGATTTTTCACGATTATTGGAAATTATTAGGTATAATGCAAACAACTAATATTAAAATACTAACCATTGGCCATCACATTGGTGGCCAAGAGGAGCGATAAGGTCAGTGGGCAGACAACCAGCCCGATGGTTCGTCGACATCGACAAATACGTAGGCGCAAACTGGATGAGACTAGCACAGGACTGTGAGGAGTAGCGCAGTAGAGAAGAGGCCTATACCCTGCAGTGGGTGGATGTAGGCTGAAGATGATGATGATGAACCATTTAACAAGTTCCTTTCTTGTGGTTGTTCTGTGCCTGTTATGTTATTCCCACTCTCTTGAGCTGAAACATTTTTAAAACACATTTTTCAATACTTCATTATCTACTTCTCAATAGCTCGCTTAGGTATTAAGCTTTTATCAGCTGATCTACTTCTTTTTTAAATATTATTGCAAATTAATTACATTTTTAGAACAGCTTAAAGTTTGGCCTACTTACAAAGATAGTTTTCGATTGATGGATGTGAGTTAAGCTACATTAGGTTTATTTATTATTATTAGGAGAATTGGTTAATAAGAAAGAATGATAGTTAAACCCATGGTTAAACTTACCTATAAGTATAAAAAATTTAAAATGAAAAGTGTATCTTGAATATATTCTGGAGGCACCATATCTGGTGGCACACGACACAAGTCGCCTGAAAATTAAAATATAATTTATATTTTTTCTTCCATTAAAAACAATCCGTCCATGTCTTCTCTCTGCTAAGTTAAAAATGGTATCACACGATCACACTCATAGTCCCTACTAGGATATATGATAGTATGTATGGATGGGGGTTCCATGGACACGTGTAGAAGTACACCAAGACCCGGAATAACAAGACACGAACAGTTAAATTCATTATTTAAATATCTGCCCAACAGGGAATCGAATCAAACGCGGAACTCACTTTCTGCCCCAAAATTTGTGATATAAAGACTGTGTCGAAATAAGATCGTCAAAATAAGTAATAACTTAGTCAGATAAAATGACTTACCTCGTTTATTATTCATGATCATGAGTAAACAGCCGCGTTAAAACAATTCACTTCACAAACTCTTTCAAAATTGTTTAACAATCATATGGCAATGGCAGAAACCGTCAAAGTCAAACTCGTGTCAACACGTACTTTTGACAGCCGATTAAATTTTAGCGCAGTCTCGAGGTAGCAAAATCTTCGCCGCTGTCAGATAAAAGTTCACTTCCGGTGCGCCTCTAGAGTGCGTTCACGCATGCACCTAGGGGAAACCGTTAGAGCGACTTTTAATCTGACAGCTCGCGTAAACCCCCGTTCATGCACGCACTTGCACCTGTCAGGATGAAATTTCCCCTGACAGGCGCTCCAAAACGGGGCTTTATCAACTGTCAAAGTGAAAAGTTCCCCTAACCTTGCGCTAACCGTGCGCCCGTGAACGTACCCCTGAACGGGCAGGATAAAAATTCGCCTAGTCGAAATTTCATCTGACAGGCGCCTCTGAACGGGCAGGATAATTTTTAACCAGGTTAAATTTCGATCGATCGAGCGGCTCTGAACGTACTCCAGAGGCGCCTGTCTGATGAAATTTCGACTAGGCGAATTTTTATCCTGCCCGTTCAGAGATGTACCGGAAGTGAAGTTTTAAGGTGTTAACAGACGTCCGGACCGGACTGTCAAATTGGTGCGGTCCGGTCGTGTGGACGCCGATCCGCCGCACATTATTATTATTATTGACGGGACAGTGTTGCCACAATGTTATAAAAGTAACATTTTACGTTATTTTTGACCCTCTCATGTCGAGACTCTAAAGTCCCGAGATAATGGTAAAACACATAATAAAAATAATAAAACGGAGACCAAAAGGGAGATAAACAAATGTACACAAAAAATAAATCTTTATTTACCACCAGTACAGTTACAAATTAAGTTTTTGTGGTCAAAATGTTACTTTTCGAGCCAACTTATGTTATTTTTGGCAAAGGGGTCGGGCAACACTAACTGCTTGTCCGGTGTTGTCTATGGTCGTCCGGTCCGGTCGTCTGTTAACACCTTTATCTGACAGCGGTTAAGGTGCACGTTCAGGAGTGCGTTCAGACGGCCCAGTATAAAATTTATACCGTATGAATTTTAGACTACCGGGACGCACTGAACGTGCACCTTAGCCGCTGTCAGATAAAACTTCACTTCCGGTGCGCCTCTGGAGTACGTTCAGTCGACCCAGTCCGATATTTATACCGATCGAATCTTATACTAGTGGGACGCACTGAACGTGCACCTTAGCCGCTGTCAGATAAAACTTCACTTCCGGTGCGCCTCTGAACGGGCCGGATAAAAATTAACCTAGTCGAAATTTCGTCTGACAGGTGTCTTGAACGGGCAGTATAATTTTTAACCAGGTTAAATTTCGATCGATCGAGCGGCTCTGAACGTACCCCTGAACGGGCCGGATAAAAATTGGGAGCCAAACTAAAAGCTAAATACAGATGGCGCTCTGGGCGACTGTACCTTATTTCGTGTCAATGTCACATGTGTATTGCGATTTTATCAGTTTTTTTAACATAAACGATATTTTTTTCAATATAATCACTTTCTTTGTAATGCGCTGAACACATTCAACTTGCATCACTTGCATTGAAGTTTTTAATACGTAATTTTTTTTCCCACTGTCTCTCACTGTTTTCTTTATTTGTAATCTTTGGAAAACAAATGAATTCCCCTATTTTTGCAATTAAATGCACTGCATTGTGGCATTTACTGATAATATTCTAAAAATATTCAATTTGTTTACAAAAGTTGGTACGATTTGACAGTTCTCAAGGTACAGTCGCCCATGCGACACCTAGCGGGAGAAAAAGGCAGTTTTCCTCCTCATTAACCTAGTCAAAATTTCGTCTGACAGGAGTCTCTGAACGGGCAGTATAATTTTTAACCAGGTTTAATTTCGATCGATCGAGCGGCTCTGAACGTACCCCAGGGGTACGTTCAGACGACCAGTATGATTTTTATACCGATCGATTCTTATACTAGTGGGACGCACTGAACGTACCCCAGGTAGGTAATGTACAAATAGGTACTGAACAACTGTCACGAAAAAAAAATATTTCAAGAAAATTAAAAATATTTTTGGCTGCCTCATACAAATTGTCTGATTGAGGTTTCCATTTTGTATGGGAAAGTAGTTTTTTTCGGTGCATTTTCTGAAAGAGTTTATTACTTTATTTGCGAAAGTTGTTCAGTTGCGTTGACTGAGTAACCCCTATCAGTTTGCAGAAAGCTGTCCCTTACATCCTTTATAATACCTAATGTGAAGAGATGACAGTACAGACATGTTAAAATATTAAGAAACAGAAAAAAAAAAAAAATATTTTGGAAGTTGTTCAGTTTCGTTGACTAAAAAAAAAAAAAGGTATAGGTACCTAATTGGACGTCTATTCCAGTTTGCGTTATAATAAAATAAATAAACACTTTTTTCATTAGACTAGAAAGACATGTACTCACTTTTTATATGTATTTTTGGTCGTATACTGTAATTGTGTTCGTCTAGAGCTGTAAAAATAAAACAAAAATATCTAAGTGATAAATAAAACAATCAAAACTAACTCTCAAAACAAATATACTAGGTTGTTGAGCGGTGTTGTGAGCGGTGTCCATAATCTGTCCGACACATTCTTCACCAGTGCATTTATTTCCTACAAACATTATAACAGGGAGAAGTCTACAACTATAAACCATAACATACATGCACATGTATATTATTTCTATTCTACTAGTTAACTACTTAATTACTACAACATTACAAAAAGGAAATTTTAAAAGTATCCAAGCAGGTTAACAATGTCAAATCTTTTTCTGTTTTTGCAATCATAAAAAAGTAAATTTTTAGTAGTTTGAATTTATTTGTAGTACAGTGATACAGAATTGCTTGATGGCAGTGTCAGCAACTAACTAAAATCAGTTGAGATTCGTGGATTTCAGTATTGTAATTTAAGCGATGGGCTGACAAACTGCAATATAGCAATATTAGCCCGACTAACGAGGAAGTTTGTTGTATGGAGACATCCGACAAATTCCTCAGCCTTTGAAACTTTGCAGGTAATAAATTTAGGTAATACAGATTACAGATGTAAGATAAGCCAATACTTTTTATGATCCTACATTAGGTATTTATACCTAAACGTGAAAAACGCTTATAACTCTCTGTGAATAAATCCTCAGGCTAAAATAATTTCTTTATATGTATGTTTGTATTAGTAGAAATAAGTATGTAAAGGAATCCAAAATAATTTCTATTTGAGAGATAGTCTAAATATAACTTTTAACATTTTGCTCTATAAGTCGTACTGAAAAATTGCTCCGCTAATTATTATTCTTTAAAATAGTTTTATTTACTAAAATAAATAGCTTTGTTTGATAATCCAATAGATTTTCCTTTTTGAACTTATCAATTTAATTTTTGCTCAATAACGTAATGTGAAAAATTACTCAGCTTAATTTAATACTTTTATTAGTTAAGAATCAATATATTCTAATGGATTTTCCAATAATCCAAAGGAATTTCGGCCTTTTACAAACGTTTTTAAAACCTTAACAATACGGACGGTCGCGGGTGTGAAGAAGGGTGCGGTGGCGGCGGACGGCGCGAGCGACACGGCTCGGCGGCGCGGCGGGCGGACCGGCAGATTTTAGTGAAATCCACTTTTTTACTGTTTCCTAACTATTGAAAAACAGACCTATTTTTCTGTCTAGGAATGGTTAAAATCGAACAATAAATGTCCAATTTAGAAAACCATAACTACACACTTAGCTACGTATTTCACCTATCATCAGAAGAAGAAAAACCATAAGTGCAAAAACTTGGCAGTTATGGCTTTTTTCCCTCGTATATGATGTTTTAGAAAAACACAAGTACAATATTTGTAATTATATTTATAGTTATGTATATATTTATAAGTACTTGAATTTCGTAAAAGCGCGGCCGTCTCACTCTGCTCACACGGAATTACCAAAATCTTTCATTTTTGGAAGTATTAGGCGATGTGAGTTGCATGATGCACATGGTTTGAACGAAACAATTAATTTGAATATGAATGTAGGCTTGACCTCAGAAGGATGTGAGTGGTAATAACGAGGTTTCCGCGAGCACAACACCCATATTATCATCGCCTGGCTAACTCCAATGCAAAAATTCAGTTTACTTCATTTTGTTCATCAAGCCGTACGTATTACGCTGCCCACTCTGCCTGTTGACTTCAAGTCGCAACCACGTCAGGCTCTGTAGGTGTAAGTTTACACTGGTCGCGTAAAAAATCTATACGGTAACAAGCTAACTTGAGCCACAGGATGGCTAATGCGGTTACCATGTGTGTGAACTTACGCCCCTTCGCTCCCGTGGCCTGCTTATGGTTGCCTAAGGCAGCTAAAGCAGTCTGCGTGCCGATGCGCAGTTAAAGCAGCCCACATGCCGGTGTGCTGGTGGGGTGCGTTTTAGCGCGGGCAAATAAAGCAGCCCACGTTTCAAATGTCCTGGTCAGGGCGTGGTGCGCGGGCAGCTAAAGCAACCCAAGTACCGAAAGTAATTTTTGTATGGCGGTCATCTTGAAAAATAGCAGAGTCACAAAACAAACTTGAAATCTAAAATCAGTGACCCCGAAACTTCCCAGGCATCGATTTTGAGCCTCAACGGAGCAACTTGACTCCCGGCCGCCATCTTGATTTCGCCATATTGGATTTTGTAATTTACCAAAAGTTGCCTACTCCGCAGAGGAGCAATTAAAAGTACTGCGACCCCTCACAGCCTCAGGGCAACGGCTTCCGCGCCAGACCCAAAAATAGCTCCTTATAAAAAAAAACACATATGGCGGCCATCTTGAAAATAAAAATATATTTAAAAAATCGGGAAATATCGAAATAGCTCCTCGAGGACCACCCGCATGCAAAATTTCATCGCTATCGGAGCAACATTTCTTTAAGCCGCCATTTTGGATCCGCCATCTTGGATTTTCGTGTCCACCAGCAATTGACCCCCATCACCCTCTATGACATTCCTTTGAGCACCTCCCCTCTATCTCTAACCGTTTCGGAGATATTCGTCTTTTTATTTTGTATGGCGGCCATCTTGTTTTCCGCATTTTGGATTTTTTTTACCTCGTAGTTAATTTTCCCAGGGTGTGCTCTAAAGTTAGTTCGAGAACCTTCTCTCTATCACCTATAGTATTGCCAGGCCGTAGGGTCACTTTATGATGAGGAGCAGTTTTTCAAGATTTCGGACTTTTTCCATACTAACCGAAAGTACCCGCGCACTTTTTTCATACATGACTTTTAGAACAATTATGTCAATCAGTCAGTGAGTTAGTGGGTTTCCAGCTTTTGTGCTTTGCTTACGGTTTCACCCGCGTTAAATGAGTTTTCTTATTAGAATGAAGTGTTTTCCCGCGGTAAAAAGTATCCTATGTCCGATGCCAGGTTAACACAAATCCCCATGCCAAATTTCATCTAAATCTGTCCCGCTGTTTAGGAGTAAAAGAACAACAAACAGACAGAGTTAATTTTGCATTTGTACTATTAGTATGGATTGATTTGCACTTATGATTTTTTTCCTTCGTATTACTGTACAAAATCACTAATCAATGCTAGCGAAAAAAACATTTTCATTAAAAAAAAAAAATCTATTCAAAATAAGCAAAAGCTATGCATAAAAAATAAAAGAAATAAAATGCTTCCTTTAAAAAAAACCTGTACCCGATAAAGTTTATTTGTCAAAAAGTTATGATCGTCGAAAGTCTTTTGCATTTCACGCGGAACATGCTAGGATGAAGTTATGGTTTTTTTCCTTTTGAGGGCAGAATATTATGCCTAGCAGCAAAAAAATACGACGAAAATAATTTTCTTTTAGATTTGACATTATGGTATGTCAATTTGAGTCTAAAAAATACAAAGAGTTTATATTCTAAGGGAGCATTGTCTCTTTTTTTTTAATGAAATAAGAGCAGGGCCATCTAATGTGAATTTTTGAACTAAAATTTTGTGCTGTCAAAAAGTCCCTAGATTCACTAAAACAAATAAATAGCTAACCAACTTCCGTTGCGCACTTCACCCCAACGAGTAAATAAACTGCCCCGGTCCGCCCGCCGCCGAGCCGTGTCGCTCGCGCCGTCCGCCGCCACCGCACCCCTCTTCACACCCGCGACCGTCCGTATTGTTAAGGTTTTAAAAACGTTTGTAAATGGCCGAAATTCCTTTGGATTATTGGAAAATCTATTAGAATATATTGATTCTTAACTAATAAAAGTATTAAATTAAGCTGAGTAATTTTTCACATTACGTTATTGAGCGAAAATTAAATTGAAAAGTTCAAAAAGGAAAATCTATTGGATTATCAAACAAAGCTATTTATTTTAGTAAATAAAACTATTTTAAAGAATAATAATTAGCGGAGCAATTTTTCAGTACGACTTATAGAGCAAAATGTTAAAAGTTATATTTAGACTATCTCTCAAATAGAAATTATTTTGGATTCCTTTACATACTTATTTCTACTAATACAAACATACATATAAAGAAATTATTTTAGCCTGAGGATTTATTCACAGAGAGTTATAAGCGTTTTTCACGTTTAGGTATAAATACCTAATGTAGGATCATAAAAAGTATTGGCTTATCTTACATCTGTAATCTGTATTACCTAAATTTATTACCTGCAAAGTTTCAAAGGCTGAGGAATTTGTCGGATGTCATAGGCTTCGTTAATCGGGCTATATACAGATCTATCTGGAATAACCCTCAAAACATGTCAGACATGGCTGAACAACCTTTGATTAGGTTGTTTACGCACTTACCCCAATAAGGATAAAGGCGTGAACATATAATAACAGTAATATTACTTATTGATTTTACCTGCACTGGAGCATTGCTTCTGTCCTGTATTTGTATATTCGTCTTTTGTAAAGTCTGCCATGAAATGAAAAAAAACAATAATGCAAAACACAGTTAAAGGCCAAAATGTAGCAAAAACAATTTCCAACTATCGTCTTGTCGTACTAAGGCATTTTGATTCCCATTGCTGTGCATTAAGACCAAGAGATCAGAAAATTAACAGAGTACAAAAATAAAAATAAACCTTTCATATTTACATAGAAAACACTCTCTTCGGAGCCCCAGTAAAATTGGGAAAAATGGTTCCGGCACCAAGGCGCACAGGCATGCATCGCAGCCATCCCAACAAGAAGAACAGTCTTACAGCCATTTCTTAGCATTTATTTTCATTTTCAGCGCACTTGGTCACAAGAAATTAGGTATAAAAACTAAGTTATGCTGAGAGTGCAACATAACCGGCTGCTCCACTATACTCTAGACGGAATAAATGAAAGCCATTTAAATAAATTAGGCACTATGCAACTTACCTATTTCCACTGGGTTCGCAGGTTCTCCAGCACGAATTTCTTCTTCAGAGAACAGAGTTGGGATTGCATTAAACTGTCTTCTTCCATTGCAAGTTATATATTTATTTTCAAAATGTAGCTCGCACAGATATTTACTGCAAAAGCCTCGTCTGTCTCTTGAAAATACGAGATTTTTGTATTTTTCTTGCTTTTGAATAATTTCAACCCACAATGTTGAAAGATGGTCACCCTTCGGGAAAACGTACAGCTTTGTGATCGGCGCATATGACGCACAATCTGGAAGACAACAACTTCTCTTCTGCGTGTACATGGCCTGAAATGTTAATAGGTTGCGAAGTTATTTATTTCAACGTTAGGTAGGTATAAAGCAGTATAAAGTGAGATTTAAAAGTTTTTTGGAGCGTGGGTTGGGTGACATTGACAGCACAGATTACCTAGGAGTGCGTTCACGCATGCACCTAGGGGAAACTGTTAGAGCGACTTTTAATCTGACAGCTCACGTAAACCCCCCGTTCATGCACGCACTTGCACCTGTCAGGATGAAATTTCCCCTGACAGGCGCTTCAAAATCAAAACGCGGTTTTATCAACTGTCATAGCGAAAAGTTCCCCTAATCTTGCGCTAACTAAACGCTCGTGAACGTACCCCTGGCAAAATTGTTCCCGCGGGCAGAAGGAATAAAAAAAAAAAATGTGTTTGTGATAGTGAGTTGGGTTTTGATTTAGTTGTTTGAAAAAATATTTAACTACTTAAAATATCTTTACTACTAGCTAAAGGTTTACTTTGTAATTATGGAAGTAATTGTAGCTAACGTAGAAAATCTCAAATTTGACATAGACTATGCACTCGAAGAGCAATTCGGTGCATTACCGCTGCCGTTTCCAGGGATGGACAGTAAGTTAATCAATATTTGCATATTATCCTGGTAGCTTTCAGATGTATTTATCAGTACCATTGATTCACAGATGATTTCCTTGAAAATATCATATCTTCAAAAACGTAACCTCACTTTTTTATTTCAGAATCTACAGCAGCCGTTTGCGAATTTTTCACCCAACCTGGTGGTTGTGCGAACGGTCCTCAGTGCCCCTACAGACATGTCCGTGGGGACCGCACAGTGGTTTGCAAGCACTGGCTCCGAGGACTTTGTAAGAAAGGCGATCAGTGTGAATTCCTACATGAATATGACATGTCCAAAATGCCTGAGTGTTACTTCTATGCCAGGTTCAATGCATGTCACAATAAAGAATGCCCATTCTTGCATATCGATCCCGAGAGCAAGATTAAAGACTGTCCTTGGTATGAAGTACTTTTATTTATTCAGGATGCATTTTTATAAGCAATAAATTAACAAATTATCTCTGATTGTTGAGATACATAAGCTGTTAAACAGCAATTAAATAAGTAAATCTGCATCTCCTAATTTCAGGTATGACCGAGGCTTCTGCAGACACGGCCCTCATTGCCGCCACAGGCATGTGCGTAGAGTTTTCTGCATGAACTATTTGAGCGGTTTCTGTCCTGACGGTCCCAATTGTAAGTTCATGCATCCGAGGTTTGAGCTGCCGGCGCCACCAGAACAAACGAAAGATGCCAAACGGTTGCCAGTTTGTCATTACTGCAATGAGGTTGGACATAAAGCTCCTACTTGTCACAAGATTCCACAGGAGGTAAGCATTTTTGTATAACTGGCTTGGTTCTGTTTTTCCCTTATTTGTATATGTTGTTAATACTTTCCTTAATTCCACAGCAAAGAGAAGCAGCCCAGAAACAAGAAGAGGCTAGATATAGAGCTCTCGGTTATGTGAAACCGGCAGCTTCAGATAATAATGATGATTCAAATACTCAAAACCACCAGCAAGGACCAAGACTCCCACGCATGATGCATAAACCGCTTGAGGAAGTAACATGCTTCAAATGTGGTACGAAAGGGCATTATGCTAATAAGTGCCCGAAAGGACATTTGGCTTTCCTATCGAGCCAGAATCAGAACAATCCACAGAATTACAGGAAACCAAACTAGTTTTACATGAGAATTGTGTATGGGCTGATACAAAGTTGAAAGAAGTTACTTTAAATGAAAATTACATTAAATTAATTCAAATAAACTTTAGCATAAGTAATGTTTTAGTTTTCTTTTATTAGAGAAAAATTGGCTTGAATCAAGATCAGGACTAGTTTTACTTAACCCTCTCATGCAAAAGCCCCTAGAGTAGTAAAGTAATGGAAATGAAGATTACAGAGTTGGCCATACAGAACACTATACCCATAAACCTTTTGACAACCCAGATTGGGGGACACTTTTGCCACCTTGTGGTTGACCCTCAGTGGAGGAGCCGGAGGCCTTTTCGGTCGGATGCCGAATAATCGTGATATTGATATCGATATTAACGATCATCTCAATCAACCATAATCGATTATTGCACAACACTAGCAGCGACAGAAAGAAAACTTGCGCTTTTGAGACACAGTTGAAGAATGCAGTGGAATTTGTAAGAAAGATAGAGCTCGTAAAAAAGTATGGAAAAGGAAAAATACTAGGACCTTGGTCTTGTAGTCCATTCAACAAAGAGATTGTAGAGTGCGTGAGCAAGGCCCTAAGCGATTTCTTCAGAAAAATGTTCAGGGTGCTTAGGGAGTTATCATACTAAAAGCCCTGACAGGTGGACTGGTTGGTTTTCCAGCTATGATGTCATCAAGATTTTGTATGAAATAAAAAAAAAAAATCTTTAGAAAACTATCAAGTGGGGGCATTCTTGCACTTTTCTCAGGCACTCTACACCCCCATTGGTGGTCTTAGGAAAAAAGTAGGTAGTTTTTGTTTCTTTCTAACATTAAAATTGATGTCAAACACGTGTGTGCGTGTGTGATCGATCGACTTGACAGCTGTCACTGTCAGTCCGAATCAGAAACGCCTTTGTTCCTTTGCCTATCGATGAATGAAAAAAAAAAACGTGCGTGTGCGTGGTTCGGGTTTAATCGAGTAAATTTTGTTCGCGAGATGTCCGTCTGAAACGCTAGTTTCTTCTTAGTGGTCTGTGGGTTTCAGTGGTGCCAAGTGCGGCGACTTATCGCCATTTAGGCTATCTTGAAAGGTGCCGCGGCGACCAAAAATTGGGAATGGCGACTGGTCGCCATTTAGGCTATCTCGAAAAAATATTAGGCGACACTAGGATACTTCAAGATTTAAAGAACTTATGACAGAAAATTTGGAAATTTTCTTAGTGAAACGAAACGCACAACTACGAGTATACCACAGATTAGATAGAGCATCAGTGCCGCTTTTTTGTTCTGAATTTAGATCATTTCTATATGACACAAAGATGACAGAGACATACATATTTCGTATAACACATTTCTTTCATTGATTGTTTAAGTCGCACGAAAACTTAAGCATTTTTATTTTGTCCGAAAGTTTAGTCATAAGTGTCCTTAAAAAGTATATGTACTTATAAAAACAAGCATTTATTTAAGCCATCCTGTCTTTTTCGGTTTCATGAGGCAAAAAAGTAGCCATTTAGGCTATTTTTCTAATTTTTTGGGCGATTTTAGGCTACTTCACCTTTAAAAAAAATTGGGCGATTTTAGGCTACCTAGAATTCATTTTTCTGCGACTTTACGTCGAAAAGACTTGGCAACACTGGTGGGTTATTTCGGCTGAAGGACTTGTTTCCACGCCAAGACTCTTTAAAAAAAAAAAAAAAAAAAAAAAATAATTCGGGTTCGGTTCAGCATCAGCCAGCAGTGATTTGGTTAGCGTTGTTGTGCGTGCTCCGTACTTTATCTCGCAAATATTACGCGAAATTCGACATAATTCCCTTACTTAATACTAATAACAAAGTTATTCATTGTTGTAATTTACCTCAGTGAAGCGAGTAATCGCCGAGAGGGTGAAATCAGTATAATTTAATTTTGACTCCAACGTGGTTATTCTCGACATGGTAAGTGAAGACTCGTCGTATTTATTTATACTTAACTCATAATTAACAAGTGTAACCTTGATACATTCCAACTATTATCTATTTCGTATTTCCGCACCTCCATATTTCACCCTTGTAAGTAATACATGTAATAACTTCATCGCGTGTTTTATAGGTTATGTTGTCCGTGTGGTAATTATCACGTGAATGCAATATTTACATGTATTTGTAGGGTGAAACGGAAGCAGCAGTGAACCCCAAAGCGTACCCGCTCGCGGACGCGGCGCTGACCGCCAAGATCCTCAACTTGGTGCAACAAGCGACCAACTATAAGCAGCTACGTAAAGGCGCGAACGAGGCGACCAAGACGCTCAACCGCGGGCTTTCTGAGTTCGTCGTGATGGCCGCCGACGCAGAGCCTCTGGAAATTGTATTACACATTCCCATTCTGTGCGAAGACAAGAATGTACCTTATGTGTTTGTGCGGTCAAAGCAAGCTTTAGGACGGGCATGTGGTGTTTCTCGCCCGATCATTGCTTGTTCGATCACTATTAATGAAGGATCACAGTTGAAGCCTCAGATCCAAAGCATTCATCAAGAAATTGAAAGACTTTTAGTGTAAGGTGTAGTTTGTAAGATTTAAGTAAAGTATGGAGAATATTTTGCTTTACAAAAAATAAAAAACTGTTACTAACTTTGTCTTATTATTTATTAAAATATACATTTATATCTTACCTAAAAGTAAATTGTAATGTAACATTTGGCCCCATTTTTAGAAAATAATATTTTAGAAGATATATAAGAAAATTTTAGATTTAAGAACAAACAAAAATTATTCTCATGTGGATTATATTTACCTATTTACAAACAAAATATAATGTAATCAATGATTTTAGTAAATTCTAAACTATAATGAAACTTACATTAAACCTTAACTAAATGCATTTGGCCGTAACACAACCTGTAAACAGGAAGATTTTATTGTTTGTTGTCAATTTAAAGCTTCATATAAAATAAAGAACTTAACAGAGATCATGAAGCAAAGAATTCCTTCACCCTCAGATTCCAGTTGTCTTCCCATCTGGATTCCTGGAACTTCAGGAGCTTGGCTCTCATTCTCTCTGCTGTATGGTTCTGAGTATCATTGTTAGGGAAACCTTCAAACCAGCTCACTATTTGTTTGGCCAATTCATCAGCGGTTTTAAATGTATAGCCATTTACGCCATTTTGAACCAACTCCCCAAGGCTGAAACATACAAAAGATTATTTAGACTTGTAAATATTATCCAGGCTAGAAATAAAATAAAAATAACAGCTAAGGTACATACCATTGAAAATCATAAGCACAAACAGGCAAACCTGCTCCAAACATATCGACAACTTTCATTGGCAAATCTAGCCCAGAAGAGCTGGTATGCAAACAAACACCCAAATCTGCACTTGCCACCATTGTTGGATAGTCTGATGCTTCAAGCCATGGAGTTATGACTTTCACATGTTGCCAGTTCTTAGTGGCTATGAGATCGATGTAATGTTGCTTCATAGGACCTTTACCAGTGATCACACAGATGAGTTTCGGCAAGATTTTTGATAGATTGTAAGAAGTTTCATAAACTGAAATTAATGAAATTGTTAGTTTAGTATGAATGTAATATTTAGTACAAAACATTTTGTTACAAAATGAGAGTATGTATCAATACCTTGTAAAGCCTCCATCAGAATACCAAAGTCTTCATCAGGAGTCCAGCTAGTGCTGCTAAACAGTAACCCAGGCCTGTCCACCCTGGCATTCACCTTGCCATCCACCACTTCAGTAAAAGCAGTCTTCAATGTCTCATCTCTGGAAGGCTGGTTCAACTGCTGCCGGCCTGAGCAGCCGAATTCTGAATACTGCTGACTGATCTTCAGAAACCAATTGTGTTTTTCCTCTATTGTTATTGGGTGAAAGATTTTAGGAGGCCTATCGTAAAGAACTTTAGCTCTGTAATAAAAAAATAAAATATACAGATGAGTAACAAATTTAACTTGTAGTTTTGGCTGAGAAAAACAAGTAACACTTACACAATATTCCAGTTGATTAACAAATCCTCCTTCATAGCATAGGTAACACATAAGTTATAGTCAGACGACCGGCCAAAGGAATGCTCAATAAATTTTGAGAACTTCAATAATAAATGTTTGGGCGGTAAACTCAACGCCATTATTGAGTAAGCATAGTTGTGCCAGTCAATAACAAACTTTGTTCTTGTGATTAAACAGTAAAGTCGACACATAGGAAGTGTAGGAATAGCAGGAGGATTCTGGCACAGTAAATAGTCACAATTTCCAGTTATAAACAGTGTGAGAAGCAAACTAATGGCTTGCCAGAAGGCTTTCAATGCATACAGTAGCACCTTGGGACCCTTATCAAAACCTAAAGGTTTTAGCTTAGAAATTGTTATATTAGGGTTTTCCCTGATTTCCTGTAATGGAGAACTCTCGACATATCCAATAATATTAACATTAAGACCATTTTCAGCAAGTGAAAGAGCATGATACTGCATACGTGGGCTCCTTCCAATATCGCCCAAAACTAAGACTTTCACAGACTTTCTACTAGTTTCTTCAGCCATGGTCAGTTCTCTAATATGTTCACATTAGAATAATTCTATACACTTTCCTCTTTATCACGTATTAAAATATTAGACCAGACAGATGGACAAACGCTAGTATTATTTACTTCCTCTATGAGATGGACAGTGAGAGATTCAAAGGACAGATTCAACTTCAACAATGAAACGAACATGCCCTATTTTGACAGCACTAGTGATGTGCAGTAGTGCGTTCACGCATGCACCTAGGGGAAACCGTTAGAGCGACTTACAGCTAAGCGACTGACAGCTCACGTAAACCCCCGTTCATGCACGCACTTGCACCTGTCAGGATGAAATTTCCCCTGACAGGCGCTTCAGAACGGGGCTTTATCAACTGTCAAAGTGAAAAGTTCCCCTAAGTTTACGCTAACCGTGCGCCCGTGAACGTACCCCAGGGTTTGAATAAATTTCAATCAATCATCAATCAAGCACAATCCAGGGGTGCGTTCACGCATGCACCTAGGGGAAAGTACAACTAGTGCAGTGACTAGTTAGTGCCATAAAAAAAAAAACAGCTGAGCGACGGAGCCAGACGGAGCGCTTATTATTTTGATTTTCCTAAAATTTAATTAATAATTAGGTATATTTCTGCTAACTTGAGAAAAGAAACTTCTGTTGAAAATATGTCGAAAGTACTAATGATACGTCACCTGCCTGTGGCGCTTTCATTTCAAGAAAAGGAGCAACTGCTCAAACATTTCGGTGCTGAAAAGGTTTGGGAGTCTTCTAAGAAACGCAACTATGTATTTGCTTCATTTTCTGATGTAGACAAAGCTAAGGCGTCTCTCTTAAGGCTACATCAACTTGAAATAGCTCAGAGAAGGTTAGTTGTAGAATATTCTTTAGAAAAGGAACCTGTGTCTCAAAAACAGGATGCCAAGCAGAGTTCAGCCACCACAAATCATATACAAGAGTTTCTTAAAGTTTTAAATGCATGGAACCCTTCTGTGGACTTCTACCAACCACCTCCCATTCATATAAAATACAAATATCCAGATATATCATCAAATATTGTGATCAACATAGTACATGCTCTTTTTACTCATAAACCATTGTATGTACAGGCTCTACATTTGATGAATAAGATGTCATATGAATCGCCATTCAGTGAAAATAAAATAGCTATTCAGTTCTTCAAAGAAACCTTTAGTCAGTATTTCATAGATCAAGTTTCCGTACCACCACCTCAACCAGAAAGTGAGGAATCAGAATTATCTAGTGATGAAACTGAACTGAAAATGAAGGTGGCACCAACATTTAAAAGAAAAAGAAAACTAGCAGTTCCTGTGAAAAGAGCAGCAGCTGTGCTTTCAACAGCTACATTGCCTAAAGTAAAAAAAGTACTAGTAAACCAGGAAGAAGTATTTGAAACAGTCACACCAATACTAGAGAAAAAGATCTCCGTTGTTGTTCATCAGGATGCTTTACAACAGAAACCCACAGAGGAACCGGAAGTAGTTGGAGAACTTGGGAAGTTTGAAAAAGAAATACAACCAGAAGAAGTGGAGAAAACACCTGAACCTGAGCAGCCCACAATCACTAAGAAAGAACTTCTTCGTAACAGAATTTCATACAGTGACATGAAAGTATTACCAGTCTTCAAAAACTATCATCCAGGCCAGCCTTCAATGAGATTGTACATCAAAAATCTAAATAAGACCGTCACGGAACAGGATTTGAAAAGAATTTACCGGCGATATATTGAGAAACTATCTGAAGAAGAACAGAATGGTTTTGATGTAAGAGTGATGCAGGAAGGACGGATGAAGGGACAGGCATTTGTTACATTCCCTTCTGTTGCTTTAGCTGAAAGTGCTTTGAATGAAACAAATGGATATTTGTTGAAAGAAAAGCCAATGGTTGTACAATTTGCTAGAGCTGCTATTAAAAAGACTATTGACTAAATAATTACGTTGTGTCAATTGTGTAGCCAAGATTTATACATACATACATACCCAAATCACGCCTTTATCCCTAGAGGGGTAGGCAGAGCAAAAACAACCTAAACAAAAGTCGTTCCGCCACGTCTGATAAGTTTTGAGGGTTATTACAGATGATAATGTATATTGCTATTAGTGACAGGTTGTCAGCCAATCGCCTATTAAACCCTCGAATCCCTTGGCTGGTTTTTACAGCATGTCAAATATTTTTATGGGCTCCTTTTACGTTACTAAAACACCCCCTTTACCTAGCTATGGCACGCAATCAACATCCTGTATTTGTAAAGATTTGAAGAAAACTCCAGCAATATATTCTAACTTATATTAACATCATTTCAATAGTATAAGCAGAAGTATCCTTACAGGAAGTAACATTTCCATTCATGAATTTGTTCAGTTTTGACATGGTAGCATCAATTTTACTCATCTGTTTTATAAGATCTACTACAACATTTAATGTGTTCTGGAGAGCATAAGTCACCTTAACATCTTTAGTCATAAGATATTGTTGGTAGAAAGCGTCCATGAGCAGCGTACACCAGTCTAACAATTTGCTTTCATAGTCTGCATCAATTGCCACTGCAGAATCTGTCAGCAGATATGAAATATATGTCATCAGGAATAGAGTCTCATCCAGCTGCAAGCCATTTCTCAAATGTGGTATCAACAGAGCATCACTAAACGTTATTTCGAATATGTAATTCAGCAGCTTCAAGCTTTCATTTTGTTCTTCTTTTTTTGAACAAAACTGCACAAATTTGTTATGGTTTGTGATATCAATATCTGCTATATTAATCAACTTGATGGCATAGTTCAACAGCTGAATTAAAATAGATTCCGGGACGTCTCTGAATTCTTTTAGAGCTGTTGCAACTTTTTTTGGGTCAGTTTTTTCTAGCAGTGGTGATACAACTTGTGAGCAAATAGTTCTTTCTGTAACTCCCAGCTTCATATGCTCTTGGATTTCTGTTGAAACATTGAATTGTGGTTTTATTTCTGGATCCCAACTTGCTATTTGAGTGCATTCTTCTTGAATGATTTCATGGGATCCTAGCAGACTGGATAAGTTTCTTCTGGTTTCCAATACATATGGCAGCATTCCAATGTGATTAGGAGCTTCAAGAATAATTCTGTTATTGAAGCAGTAAAGCTTAGCACCTTCAGAATACATTTTCATTGGGTATTTGCAAGATCCAATACCAAGGCTTACATTGTAAGCAACCATAATGGCCCCATCTTGTTCAGTGTTGCTTCCAATCAAGACAATATGCTGCTTTCCCATCCAAGCCATAGAAACATGAGAGTGAGTAGATATCCAAGGCACAGTTGCAATTGTCTTCCATGTTTTTTTGAGTAAATCATACATAGTAATTTTTGAATCACTCCCTGGAAGAATAGAAAAACAGTAATTAGCTTTAATTTAATAGAAACAAAAGTTACGACAACATTTCAAATGCTTTTTACTTACAAAGAATATACAAAGCTGGATACTTTTCTGTAGTGCAAATAAGCTCTCCAACAACGTACACATCTTCTGGTCTTGAAACTTTAACACGATTCAACTTTGCCCGCTCCAAATCGCCAAGCTCCTCCCTTATTGGACAATATACTATCTCATAATTATCTTTATTGTTTTTAATAACGTAACAAATATTGTCACTTCCATTATCAACATAGCAAGCAGTACAGATGATCTTGTCAGAATCTTTGATAAAGGATTTGCTTTCATATGTTTTCCTATTGTCAACAGCATATGGTAAAGATGCACAGTTTCCATTTGAGAATATTATCAGCGACGCTTTGTCCTTCCTGGGTATGAGTTTCAGAATGTTAATGGGGAACTGCAAAAAAGACAAATTGCTTTATCTATCACAGAATAAATTGAACACACACACATTGTAGCTAAGTACATATTGTATCACAGATTGTAGCTAAGTTGTTTGAGTTTAAATTCATAATTTTACCTTATATTTCTTGACTTTATCAAGATTTTCAGCATTCTCTTTCCATATTTTTATAGTATTATTATTGAAAACACCAACATAACTATCTTGCTCTGCATCATATATGACCGCTGAAGTAATGTGATCTCTGGAAGTCCATCCACCAATTTGTTTTTGATCCGAAAGCTGAGTAACAAAATTATATTGATATAAACATAACCTTAAAAACAGACCAGGAAAGATAATAAACGAATGAAGTGAAGTTTTATTATTATTGTTACAACCTACTGTGAAAATTGATCAATATCGTCTATATCTTAGCCTAATATAACAAATACCATGAGCTAGAGCTGACTTACTCTGTATTTATTCACAACATTTCGTCCCAAAGTGACGACTACATCTTCCTCTTTCTTGTCTTGTGAAACGCCCAGAAAACTTTTCTGGTCGATTAACGGACACAACACGTGGTAATTATGCAGTTTAGCCATTCTATGACTAGTCAAAAATTCATTAAATTCGATAAATTGTTGAAATTGAAAAGAAAAACGTGAAACTTTACCTCTCTACCGCTCTCCACTTTATTGCATTTTTTTTATGACTAACAGGAAAGGTAAGTTAAGGCAACAAACGCCATACAGCCATTGTAGACGACTACAAAACATCGATAAGAAAAATAACTCGATTGAGAATCGATCGATTGTGAGTAATATTTCTTTACTTCCCTAGATGTGTCATTTCTTCCATTCCATGATGGCCGGCCGCATTTCCGTCATATGATATGTTTTTGTTTACATTACATTGCTGTTTCCGTGTACGATACGATCAGTAGAACTTTGGGGAGGCTGTCATTGGATTAAACCCCTATTAGACTATGCGATTTCAAGACAGTCTTACTAAGACAGTCTAACAGTCTAATTAGACAAGCTCGCTATTACACTGTGCTGAATACCGCATGCTAACTCATTTGCAAGGCGAACTCTGTCAGCGACGGTTGTCGTAAGAGTCATGGGAAAACTTTAGAAATACCAGAAAATTGCCGTAGCTCTTACCGCGACTATTAGTATGAATAAATATTAAAAAAACAAAAGAAGAATATGGGTAAAGAAGTATTTACTTCTGCGGGAAAAATTATCAAATATGCAAATATTGAGTGCTTTGGAACCATCTGACTCTTTAGAGTAGGAGTTGCTAACTTTGAACATCTTTTAAAATTAATTACTCCATATAATCAAAATACAGACGTCTCTCCTGTGCGGCGGATGAGCGCTGACTGAGCGGTCTATCTAAGCGTGCTAAGTCTTATTACACCACGCGATGTCAAGCAAGTAAGCAAGTTAGCACGGCCGAATCCACTCGATCGGTCTAATTAGACAGACTAACTTGCTAAGTCCTATTACACTATGCTAAGTCTTAGTAAGACTGTCTTGATATCGCATGGTCTAATAGAGGCTTTAAACCCCTATTAGACCATGCGATATCAAGACAGACTTACTAAGACTTAGCATAGTGTAATAGGACTTAGCAAGTTAGTCTGTCTAATTAGACCGATCGAGTGGATTCGGCCGTGCTTACTTGCTTACTTGCTTGACATCGCGTGGTGTAATAAGACTTAGCACGCTTAGACCGCTCAGTCAGCGCTCATTCGCCGCACAGGACAGACGTCTGTATTTTGATTATATGGAGTAATTAATTTCAAAAGATGTTCAAAGTTAGCAACTCCTACTCTAAAGAGTCAGATGGTTCCAAAACACTCAATATTTGCATATTTGATAATTTTTCCCGCAGCAGTAAATACTTCTTTACCCATATTCTTCTTTTGTTTTTTTAATATTTATTCATACTAATAGTCGCGGTAAGAGCTACGGCAATTTTCTGGTATTTCTAAAGTTTTCCCATGACTCTTACGACAACCGTCGCTGACAGAGTCCGCCTTGCAAATGAGTTAGCATGCGGTATTCAGCACAGTGTAATAGCGAGCTTGTCTAATTAGACTGTTAGACTGTCTTAGTAAGACTGTCTTGATATCGCATGGTCTAATAGAGGCTTTAAACCCCTATTAGACCATGCGATATCAAGACAGACTTACTAAGACTTAGCATAGTGTAATAGGACTTAGCAAGTTAGTCTGTCTAATTAGACCGATCGAGTGGATTCGGCCGTGCTTACTTGCTTACTTGCTTGACATCGCGTGGTGTAATAAGACTTAGCACGCTTAGACCGCTCAGTCAGCGCTCATCCGCCGCACAGGACAGACGTCTGTATTTTGATTATATGGAGTAATTAATTTCAAAAGATGTTCAAAGTTAGCAACTCCTACTCTAAAGAGTCAGATGGTTCCAAAACACTCAATATTTGCATATTTGATAATTTTTCCCGCAGCAGTAAATACTTCTTTACCCATATTCTTCTTTTGTTTTTTTAATATTTATTCATACTAATAGTCGCGGTAAGAGCTACGGCAATTTTCTGGTATTTCTAAAGTTTTCCCATGACTCTTACGACAACCGTCGCTGACAGAGTCCGCCTTGCAAATGAGTTAGCATGCGGTATTCAGCACAGTGTAATAGCGAGCTTGTCTAATTAGACTGTTAGACTGTCTTAGTAAGACTGTCTTGATATCGCATGGTCTAATAGAGGCTTTAAACCCCTATTAGACCATGCGATATCAAGACAGACTTACTAAGACTTAGCATAGTGTAATAGGACTTAGCAAGTTAGTCTGTCTAATTAGACCGATCGAGTGGATTCGGCCGTGCTTACTTGCTTACTTGCTTGACATCGCGTGGTGTAATAAGACTTAGCACGCTTAGACCGCTCAGTCAGCGCTCATCCGCCGCACAGGACAGACGTCTGTATTTTGATTATATGGAGTAATTAATTTCAAAAGATGTTCAAAGTTAGCAACTCCTACTCTAAAGAGTCAGATGGTTCCAAAACACTCAATATTTGCATATTTGATAATTTTTCCCGCAGCAGTAAATACTTCTTTACCCATATTCTTCTTTTGTTTTTTTAATATTTATTCATACTAATAGTCGCGGTAAGAGCTACGGCAATTTTCTGGTATTTCTAAAGTTTTCCCATGACTCTTACGACAACCGTCGCTGACAGAGCACAGATTACCTAGTATATATGTCCTACGGACAGATGGGAAACAGCGCTTTAAGCGCTCTAGCGTTAGTAACGGCCAAGATGGCGGCTGTATGCAACCCAGTGCTGTGTCACTTCTACCGGTATAGTCGATAAATAGTATAATCTATGATAGTTTTAAACAATAATCGATGGTCGATTTAAAAAATAAAAATACATCCCTAGTTTTCCTAGTTTTTTTGTTTTTTTTAGATGTTAACAAATAAAACAAACTTATTAAAAAAATAGCAATTATATTAATGTCACAAATTACAAAAAGTAATAACAATACCAATAATAAATACAATCACTCAGTGACTCTTGTTTGCATACACCTGCCGCAGTGTTGATTTTCTTCCACCTTCTTCCTTTACGGGAACCTGTAATTAATAGGTTTTCTTAATATTGAAATAAATAAGGGAAATAGGTGTAGCAAGGGAACCGTGGCTGGCTATTGACTGATGATTGATTATATTAATTCAAATTATTAAGAATTAGAGGTAGAAGCAAGAATAAAGAAGTGGCGTGAGAAATTATAAAAAATGAGTGCTAAATGAACATACCCGGCCCTCAATCATGTATCCAGCGATGATGATAGATGTCAGTTGGCAGAGCAGTTGGTGAGCAGTGCTCACTGAGCAACATCAGGATACCGGCGAAACCGGGCGAGATGTCTAAGTGGTTGACCTGGAAAATGTACAAAACTATAATAAAGAAAAATCAAGATGAAGCTATAAATGAAAAATGTTATCACGGTAAAACAAATATTTTTCGTCAGAGAGTCAAGTTCAGGGTGGAGTGTAGGAGTTGGAGTATACGCTGGAAGCAGTAAACAAAAGGAAAGCCATTTGATGAAAAATAAATTAGGTACTAGGTATACAACTCACATATTTCCACTGGGTTTGTAGGTTCTCCAGCACGAATTTCTTCTTCTGTGAATAGGGTTGGAACTGCATTATAGTCGTCTGCCATTGCAAGTGACAAAACTATTTTCAAAGTGGAGTTCACAAATCAATTTTGAGCAATGACCTCTTTTGTCTCTAGGAAATTTTAATCTTTGTATTTCTGCTGCCTTTGTATCATTGTACCTTGTTTAAAAGCGAATAAATGATTATTATTATTATTATTATTCATATCAACCCATAAGTTATAGAGATGGTCAGCCTTTGGAAAAACATAAAGTTTCGAGATTGGCGAATAGGACGCACAATTAGGGAGACAGCAGTTTCTTTTTTGTGTGTACATGGCCTGAAATGTTAAGGAAGTTGTAGGTTACGAAGTTTTTTCCAGATTAATGAGATTTAAGTATTAATACGTACCGTAATAAGACCAGATGGAACAAAATATGTTCGTAATTATTTGAACGGCAAGCGTTCTGGTGACCGTTAGCCGTTGGCCAAATTCGTTGGCCTAGACAAATCCCCTTGCCCCGAGTAGGGTTCCTTAATAAATGCACTGAAAATAAATTCACGAAAGAACAAATAAAATGAATAGTAATAATATAAGTAAAGATATAGCAAGAAATATAATTTTTTTCACTGTGCACCTTTGATTGAAACAAGTCATACAGAAAAAACATGGCGGATGGATGGCGTTGGCGGTCCTTTTTTTTTTTTACAATTCTCCCATTTGGGAAGGCGAAGAGCGTAAGCCCATGCAGCCTAGTCTTCAGAGTGTATCAACATTTCGGATACACTAAATATCAGATAAAAATATTCGGATACACAAAATCACGTACAAAAACGTACTTCTGGAAGGCAAACCTCGCAATTTTTTTTTGGATTCGCTTGTTACCATAATGTCAGTCTTCGATTTTGACAGGTTCTATACGACGCGGGCCGTTCTTTGACAGTTTCCAACGGCTGTGACAGAGTCCGCCTTGCAAATGAGTTAGCATGCGGTATTCAGCACAGTGTAATAGCGAGCTTGTCTAATTAGACTGTTAGACTGTCTTAGTAAGACTGTCTTGATATCGCATGGTCTAATAGAGGCTTTAGGAATATTTTAATTGTACTTTACTATACTGCTTGACGAAAGCCAAGGTTTTATTACATCACAACCGGTCTGTTATCGTCCACACACGTTGCACACACGGCGTATTTTCGTCAGTGGGTTTCAGTGTCAAGGAATTTTTGCATTTACGGTTGATATTCATTCCGGTTACCATGTCTACTGCCGGTCAAGTGATCAAGTGTCTGGCGGCGGTAGCCTGGGACGCCGGCAAGCCGCTCACCATTGAGGAGATCGAAGTTGACCCGCCCAAAGCTGGCGAAGTCCGTGTAAAAATCACCGCCACCGGCGTCTGCCATACGGATGCCTACACTCTGTCCGGAAAGGATCCTGAAGGTGTGTTCCCCGTTATCCTCGGACACGAAGGAGGCGGTATAGTCGAGAGCGTCGGCGAAGGCGTTACTTCCGTAAAACCTGGCGACCATGTCATTCCGTTGTACGTTCCACAGTGTAAAACCTGCAAATTCTGCATGAACCCCAAGACCAACCTATGCCAGAAGGTGCG
The DNA here is from genome assembly GCA_029255725.1 of Scrobipalpa atriplicella. Taxonomy (NCBI): domain Eukaryota; kingdom Metazoa; phylum Arthropoda; class Insecta; order Lepidoptera; family Gelechiidae; genus Scrobipalpa; species Scrobipalpa atriplicella. Next base: position 1,690 of record JARACY010004163.1, on the reverse strand, counting down.
TACGACGCAAGGACAAGGCGTGATGCCCGACGGCACGCGCCGTTTCCGCTGCAAGGGACAAGAATTGTACCATTTTATGGGCTGCTCAACATTCAGTGAATATACAGTTGTTCTAGAAATTTCTCTGTGCAAAGTCGCCGAGGACGCGCCTTTAGACAAAGTTTGCTTACTCGGATGCGGCGTTCCAACCGGCTACGGCGCAGCTCTCAACACAGCTAAGGTTGAGAAGGACTCAAACTGTGCCATCTTCGGTCTCGGAGCAGTAGGCCTCGCAGTTGCGCTTGGTTGCAGGGCAGCCGGCGCCAAACGCATCATTGGAGTAGACATAAACCCAGACAAGTTTGAAGTAGCCAAGAAATTCGGAGTCACCGAGTTTGTCAACCCCAAGGATCATGACAAGCCAATCCAGCAAGTTCTAGTTGACCTCACTGATGGAGGTTTAGATTATACTTTTGAGTGCATCGGCAATGTTAACACCATGAGAGCAGCTTTGGAAGCCTGCCACAAAGGGTGGGGAGTTTCTGTGATCATTGGCGTAGCAGCTGCTGGTGAGGAAATCAGCACACGCCCATTCCAACTTGTCACTGGTAGAACCTGGAAAGGAACGGCTTTCGGTGGCTACAAGAGCCGTGAAAGTGTGCCTAAGCTGGTCGATGAGTACTTGAATAAGAAACTGATGTTGGATGAATTTGTTACCCATGATGTAGAGTTGAGTGAAATCAATGAGGCATTCCATCTCATGCATGCTGGCAAATCCATCCGTGCTGTAGTGCACATGTAATTAATAACATCACTCAATATTAATAGTATTGTAAGAGAAAAGTGTTTATTATAATTATTATCAAAGCATTTAAGGGCATCTGTTATTCAATATAAGTTTATATAACAAATCCTTTTATAAATGTCAATCAAATATATCGTTTGTAATAAAATTGTACTTTCATTTGAAATGGTAATTGAACATTTGCTTACAAAAAATAACCTTGACTGTAACTGACGCAAAATTGGACTTTACTTTGCATTTAAAATTAACACTATGAAGTCTTCACTATTTGGACATAAACAATTAAACTATGTTTAAGATAACTTGAGTTTTGATAAAAAATATGAGGTGTTTGTAAAATATGAAACAACATCATTTAACATACAATATAATTCATTTTATTCATATAAAAATCTGCTAATATACATTTGGAAATTCAATGTAATTAAAATGCTACCATAATTATAATTGATAGGTAAAGGTAAACAATAAAGATCACAGATCAAAGGATTTTCAAGAAAACTTATATAGGGTGTTAATTTAATTGTGTGCCATAGCTTAGGAGGTGTTTCAGTAACGTAAAAGGAGCCCATGAAAAATATTTAAAAAATCCAACTCAATAAATAAAAAAGTTAATAATCAGTATTTATTATGATTTCAAAAGCTGCATCTAGCTCTCCGGCTATAACCGAGCCCGCGCGAGTCGATAGCGACTCGCGCTGCGCGCCGCAGCGCGCGGGCTTGATTATAGCAGGGCGGCCAACCGCATCTCTGGGAATCATTATGAATACCTACCGATTATTGTTTTTTTCATTTTTTGATTTGGTTTTTTTTTAATTATTTTTTTACGTTACTGAAACACCCCCTAAGCCCTAAGCTATAACACGCAATTAAATTAACACCCAACACACTCATATCATATCCATC
>JARACY010004162.1:0-28422 GCA_029255725.1 Scrobipalpa atriplicella | reverse complement strand
CTTGAGATCAACCATCTCCGCGACAGTTTTCAGTGCCCGAATGCTTGCGCAACACACATGTACACTCCCTATTCCTTCAATCTCCAATTCTGATGGATAAGACTTATACGACCATAGAGAAATCAGACGCAGGATCTACGTAGGAACGACTTTACATGTCCATCCGACAGCATGAAGCAAAGTTATTACCAGCGGTGATTACCTAATAGACCACGGACTTAATTAGCTGATGCGGTGACTGTCGTATTGAAATCACACTGCAGACAGATCAAGCCGCCTTTTCCAGTGGCCAGGCCGTAACCCGGGCACAGTGCCGCCCGAATTCGCGGAAAAACGTCACTTGCTTTAATGAACACTATCCCAACTTGCCCCGCGTTATATGGAGAAGATGTGGAAAGAGCGGTCGAGAAAAGTTTTTGAGGGTTCTGCTCTTCAAACTTGATGGAACCTGGTATCTTTTCATCTCGCGAATGAAGAGAAAGAACAAGGAAGTAACCCATATGACATAAGTGATACCCAAACACCACCATACTGAGTTTTGATTGGCTTTCTAGGTGCTTGAACAATCTCTATAAAATATTGTTTCAATCAAACTGCTCAATCAAATAGGTACTTACGAGTATAATCTAGTCAGCTAACTTTTGACCAATAAATTAATGGGATGAAGTGGCATCCCATACTATTATACCTTAAGAATAAGTCTAATCTTGTTGGTTGTGTTGTGTCAACAGCCAAAGGAACCCCAAAAAGTTAAAAAGGGTTCGGAAGTTTCCGTCAGTGTCCACGATAGTTCAAGAATGTAAAGACTTGGGAAAAATCTTTTTATAGCGAATCTTTTTTACGAGAGGAAACCGTTGTTGCGAAGTATAACTCGAGAGCTATTGTAGAAGTTTAAGTATGTTAAGGAAATAGGGGGAATAAGGAAAAAACTTTAGCTGAAGTTGAATACGCCTGTGAAGAAGTTTTTGAATGTATCCATGTTTTAGTACATTCATTTCCTATTAAGAAGCATGTGCCAAAAAGGCGCATCTCTTTTCTACACCTACTTCAGCACTTCAGTTCAGAATTTCTCATTGGTTCTCTTTTGCTTTTGACTGTATTATTTTAGCAATTGCCAATCATTATCTCCCTGGCCTTTCCTCAATACAAAAATGATTTCCAAAAAGCTTTCGGAACTCACGATTCTGGGCTGTAAAAAATATCAGAAAGTAGTAGCCTCTAGGTATATCAGGCAAACATGATCAATGCAACAACCCAATTCAAATGGAATATTCCGAATGCAGTAGGTATCCCTATATCAGTCGAAGTAATGCAACCTAATATTCTGCAAAGGAATTTCATTAGCCGTCAGCAACCTACAACGATCCATCATAATGCTTTATAACCACGATATAACATTGTAAATGTGTTCAACCTCACTACTGACCTGCAATTAATTCATGTTCGCGTCCAGATTGCTTTTAGTGATGGAGACAGGTGTATGTATATAATATTGCGTTAAAAAAATATTTTGAAAATGTCGTTTTGTTAGGAGCCCCGATAGTTTTCTACTCTATATTATTTTGGGTTCAGAGTGGTTGCTCCTCACTCTATAGTTGTCACGCGAAGAGACACATACTGAAATGTCCCTGGACAGGCGTCGCTAAAACGGCATTTCAACAGTCTTCGCTCTGCCTAACTAACCCGTAGGAGATAAAGGCAAAATCACGGCAAAATTTTAGATGCAGTAATTTATGGTAGAGCAGCTCTACCTACCAATACAAAGTGCAGCGATGTACTCGTATTCCTAATATCCTGCTAATATCATACGCTTCCATCTGAAATTGCCCTCAAAATTTATAGACCGTGACTAAAACGGCATTTCGGGATAAAATGAATGAAAAAGAAAGTATCTGAAAGCTCTATCTACATAGTCCAGTGATGGAATACTAGCCCAAAAACCTGATGCTTCTCTCCGTGCCTCCATGTCACCTCCAAGCCGTTACCGGATATAGGAAGTTCACACGATGACTCGGGAATGCCTAATTACTGCATGCACTCACAGGCTCACACACTGATTAGAGAAAGTCGCTGCCGCATTTACTCTTCTGTGGGCTCACAGGTACCTACAGATGACTTGCACAATTTACGGGCGCCATATTGGCCGAGTGACGGACGACGCGATCGTGCGAGGTGATAAGGTCGATCGTACGTCAAGTGAGATTTGGGCATTTGGGGGAATTCGGCCAAATTTGGCGATTCAAGGGGGGGGGGGGGGGGGGGGGGGGGGGAGAGTGTAATTGCGGCATTTGGTGAATACATTATTGGGGTAAGTAGAACCTGTGTGTAATGTTTGAAGAACATAAATATTTAAACTCGATAACTTAGTGATCTCGCCATTGTAGAGTGAAAGTTGTCTCATTCATTCTTCCATGACTTTTAAATAAGTAGGTAATCACCTGAAGAAATATTATCCCTTTTCTCCTGAATCCTTTCAAAAACTATAGTACATTCATTACTCTCTTCATCGGGCTCAAAAGCAAAAACACCAAATCCGAGATGTTCAACAACGAAACATTCCCGGATGCACTGCTCATTCCTTCAGCGCATAATGAAAAGACGAACGCAAACGCTCCAAGACATTTGTCTGCATTCCCGTATTCAGGTAAAGGCATTCCCGGGTTTTCTTATAGTCAAAGAAGCGGTGAGGAATTTGGAGCGGAGAAAATGGAACGATTATTTTCAGGGATTTGGGGAGATGTGGGATTTGCTTCCTAGCAGCGGTAGAGCCCTGAGATTTCATAACATGTGAATCTTGGCTAGCTGGTGACCGTCCATCGGCGTTTATGAGCTTCTGAATGATGTGTCACCGCATAAGTAACGACAACTTTTTTTTCGGGTTATGCTGCTTAAGGATTTTCGAACCTAACATGTCTGACAGAAACAAATTAATGGAAACGACGACATCGGATTCAGGCTGGTAGTCGACTCTTGAGTAAACCAGCATAGTTCCTAGTCCCAGGCCATTTAAATTAGTTCAGGGAGTTCAGGTCAAACCTAGTAAATAATATTTTGTTAAAAATGTATAATTTGCAGTGCCCTAACAGGGTCATGTGAGAACTATGTATATTATAAGTACCACCTTTGTTAACCACATGAAGCAAATAAATAAATATGAAATATGAAATACTATTTCCTAAGTCCTAATTGTGTTGCTGGTGCTGGGTCTATAAGATCCGCGCATCGTCGCGCCTCGAGAGCTTCGAACGAAACAACTTTGTCGCGCAAATTTGGAGACAAGAAATTTTAGAAGACAAACGAACTTGGAAACACTAACAGTACTTGGATGCTTCAGCTTGATTGAAGAAACTATGGCATTCGTTGTATTTTGTAAACACCACGAGAATCTGTCTAACATAATATTTAGATGCTGGTAGATTTATAGAACTTATTTTTTCAAATAGTTTTTGCAGACTTGATTTTATTAAGTTGTCGGTTGTCATCTTCAATGTCAGCTCGTTACATTATTGCTTCTAAAACTGCTGATTTACCTTACTAACAAAACATTTTTTTATCGAGTATTTTTTTTTATTACGTTGATGCTATTATGATGGCGTAGGTTTAAGGGTTTATCTTTATAGCCCGTCAACTATTACTGGTTATTTACGTTTACTCCACCCATAAACAGGGCCCGTAGTATCCACAATAGCATAGAAATCGTAGTTTCCACATCCATTAGTCACCGTAATACAAGTGACCACGGGCAGGTGTTACCCGGGCATTTGCGGAATGCCGGGCAGCTCCCGCCATCCCATATACGTCCCAGGTGCCGACAGCGGCTCCAGGTGGCGACGCAATTTAGCCGGGTCGCACGATAAATCGCCACGGCGGAATGCTGGCGACTTGGCGTTGCGATAACGATACGGAATGCAATAGCCGACTCAATATTGCATGGGTTAATGTAATATGCGCGCTAGATTTGCATTTGTTGGTGATTGGAGCGGGGTGAAGGCATTTGAATAGCTAAAGCTAGAATGCTAGGTATTCATTAAGGTGTCGTCGTTCTGAAAGAATGGAAGGTTGCTCCACCCTGGACTATGTATCGGTCAACTTTGGCCTAAACTAAGACCAAAAACAAATACATGCCAAATAAAAATTGACGAAACTGATTTGATTATAATCGTTACATAACTTGAAAGAAAAACAATGCCACATTGTTAAAAATTGTATTAAAAACTATATTATAAAAAGGCTAACTTTCATGAAATACAATCTTCTTACCTTGAAATGGTAAAATACCTGACTGTTTCTTCTTCGCCTCCCAAGAAGGATGCAGTTTTTCTGGTTTGCTATCTTCTTGAGGCTTTCTATCATTCCTGTCAAATCTTGGTTTTTTGCTATCATCAAACCTGTTGAAACTTTTATTATCATCTTTGTTATTATTGAATTTGTTATTATTTCTAGAAAATCCATTTTGCTGATCAAATTTGTTACCAGGCCTTTTACCGTAAGCATTTTGTCTATCAAATTTACTGTCTTCATGTCTGAAGTTTGGTCTTGGTTTATTTTTAGGAACATTGCCAAACATGACTGCTCTTCTGTAAGCCCTATTACCTTGTTTATGTACTTCTTTAATTTCGTCAGGTTGCCGTGCTTCTACTACTGACATGTAGTTTTCTCCACTTGCTGTTACAAAGAAAGGATCAACCACTTTTTTCTCTACCTCATTTGTATCATCTGAATCTTTTTTGAATTTCTTGTGAAGTATCTTTTCTTGTAAGTTCTTGTTTTTGGAACTATCTTTCTGTTTCTTATCTTGCTTTATTATATTTTTCTTATCACCTAGTTTAAGTTTAAATTCTACATCATTCAATGTGTCGCTTTCAATAGATTTAATAATATTCTTAAGTGGTTTCTTTTTCTTAACATTAGCTTTATTTTTAACAGGCAGTTCCTTTTCCTTTGTATTCATTCTTTCTGGTTTTCTTTTACTTGGCGGATTAACTTCCTCTTCCGAACTTTCTTCGTCATTACTGACTCCTTTATCGTTACTGCTGTCTTCGTCTTCAGATTCTTCATCACTTTGTCCTTTGAAGCTTATTTTAAATCCTTCACCTGTGTCATCTTCAACAGAATTTTCAACATCACTGTCTGCTTCTGACTGTGATTCATGATCTTCCACAGACATGGCTTGATCTTCTGATCCTGAATGTTCTGAAGCTTCATTGTCTTCGTTATCTGACAAGTCTTCTCTAACATCATCATCTTCTTCTCCATCTTCAGGTTTCTTTGCTTTGATTTGCTTTAATTCTACATCTTCAACATCCCAATCTCCTTCTTTATTAACAACATTTTTCTTCTCATTCTTTGCTTTTTTCCTATCCCTCTTTTCCTTCTGTTTCATTTTCTCTTCCTTCTTCAATTTCAATCTTTCATTTCTTGACATGAAGAGATCTTTGATAGGTATATTAGAGAACCTATTTCTAATGTACTTGTATTTCTCTTGCATAGTTTTATGGAGGAGTATCCTGGCACAAGCCTTGTCATTATCTACTTGGGGTCTGTTTAAGTAGTCCTGAAGATTGCCTTTGTGGGTGACAATGAATCTTCCAACATCTCTCACTTTGATTTTCTGGAATGAGACAAATGAAAATAGGTTCGATTCCTAATAAAAGACAGGACCAAGACAAAAATATCCTGTATGATTTTTATTTTTTAATTTCTACAAAGATGTTTAAAACTCATCTAGCTGCCAAATTAATTTCTAAATGCAACTAGTAAGTATAAAAGTTGTATCTGTTGTATTTGTATCGGATTATCAATTTTTTTAGTAGGTACTTCTATCATCATGTTGATAATTAATTTAAGTAATTAGGTAGAATGTTAGGTATGTATGTATGTCTGTACCTTTATAATTAAAACTTCTTTGACAGCATTTTCAGCTTTCTTCTTGAACTTCTCCTGAAGAGTCTCCGGAGCCTTTTTCTTCTCCGTCAGCTGTTTTGCTTTCCTCGTCATCTTGTGGATGATCTGGGTCTTAGCTTGGTTTAGTTTCTTTTTGAGCAGTATTAGCTGGAAAACAATAAATTAATAAAGTTGGTACATAACAAAAATAAGACTGTTTTTCATTTTAAGTTAGAAATATCCTACTCCAGGGCAAAAGCCTCGCCACTTTCTTTTATCTTTTTTTTCCCTCTCCCTCAGTCAATAGATTATTTACGAGTCTAAAGTAGGCAAAGAAAGAGAAAAACCCACTTGATATAAAAAGAAACAGAACCAAGTTGGAAAGAGTTCTTGTATAAAATAAAGCAATAATGATAAACAAACTGTTTCAACTTATCATGATACTATGATGTTTTAGGAATTTCTACATACACAAGACAGTCTCAGGCACTCACCTCATTATTAAAAGCTTGTTTTACAGCTCCAATTTCCATATTTTCTGTGTATTGTAAAAGTTAGGTTAATATTCTGCTTCAGCTCGATAAATTCTTATCTGTAGTGATAGGAATCGATTCAAAGAAAATCTACAATAGTTCTCACTTGTAACTATAACGAATTTCACTCATAAATTCGTAAATTTTCTGAAAAACACGCACGCAAAATCAACATGCCACTATGCCAGACTTCAATTTGACAATCAGCTGATATGCGTTTTTTTGGCATGATTCAGATTTCAGATGCTCGAAAAAATTTCCATGATAATATTTTTTAAATAAAACTTTATTGCAAAAATATGTAACAGGCCAGTTTACCCAAAAGTTTTCCTTTTGAAAGCCATATAAATATTAGAAAAATAAAGTAATTTTCTTTTAAATTTTATTTTCTGGCTTTTTCTCAATATTTTTTTACGTAAAAGTGGCCAAAGACTTGATACTTGTTATTTAAATACGCGTTACAATACTAGGTTTGTGCGGCGAGTTTACAGTGAGTTACCATAGTTCCATATTCATTGCCGAAAATTAAAAAGTAAATATCATTCTTTTTGGTCGAATCTGTCAATCCGAAATGTACGTGAAGTATTTTTGTGAAATAAATTCATTTTTATCGAGCTAATCTCTTGGAATTACTAAGTTATTTTACCAGAATTAGTGGCATTGCTGTTGAAGTTACTAGTTGTAGTGTTTATTTCAAGTCTTACAGTTTTGGTGTTTGTGTTTTCAGCATGGCTCCCCGGTTCGAAATCGCAGTCGGTCTGCGAAAAGGCCACAAAACCACCAAGATTTCCGCTGGCAGGAAAGGAATTACAGACAAGGCCATCAAAGTCAGACCTGCCAGGCTAAAGGGTGTAAGTATTTACTTCATTATCACCTACAAACTGCTATGTTAGGTTATGTTTTGCTCAGCTTCTATTGAACTGCCACCATTTATTCTTCTCTTTTGTGGCCTTTCAATGAAGATAGGATCTCTAAAGATTCTTATACTGCTGTTGTAAACATACACCTACACAATTTACTAAATTTCTGCTTGTTTCGAGACAGAATTTCGTTGTTCTCATAAACTTCTTTCTGTGATTTCCAGCTGCAAACCAAACACTCCAAATTCGTCCGTGACCTGGTCCGTGAGGTCGTCGGCCACGCTCAATATGAGAAGAGAGCTATGGAGTTGTTGAAGGTGTGTAAAACTGTTTAAAAATTGTTGTGGTAACTTAGTAACATCCATGTGTCTTTCTATCATTATTCATAGTATCATAAATGCAAGACTTCGTAATATCTTACAGAATAGAATAGATTTGATTTGTTTGTTTTGAGGATGGTACAATGAAAATGCAAAACAAGAATCATTCTCATTCATCAACAAAATAGTAGCACAAACTTCAAGAATATACTACTGTCAACTTAGTCAATGGATACTTTTTTATTTTATAATAATCTGAAATATTATGACAAGCCATTAGGTTTTTTTATTATTACTTGTTTATTGATAAATATTGTATAAATAATGAAGGAATCAAACAACTATGCATTGTTATCCATATGTAATGGAACTGAAAAGATGGCAGTAGCTGTTACAATTTGGGAGCAATCCCTTTAATCAAAATTATGTGTTATTGTTATTGCTGTGGGTTAAATGGAAAAACTTGCTATGAACTTGGGTGTAAGAATTGTTGTTGTTTCTATCGAAAAGAAGAGGTGGAGCCGATAGAAATACAACCTGTAGTTGTTACTATAGGTGTAAAAAACTCTGACACCAGGGTTCATGGGGTCGACTGACTCAAAACCCACATTTCAAGAAGACTAGGTGTAAGGAACTATAATAATGAGACCAAGTTAAATAATTTGTTAATTTAGTTTTGTTTTCCTTTGGGAAAAAGACTGAGTAAAGGTGTATGTAATGTAGCTTTCTAATGGTGAAAGATATAAAAAAGAAACTTTATTCAATTATTTACAAACAATTTACAAATAATACTAGCAACAACAAAAATAACAACAAAAGAAAATAAAAATAAATTATACCTAATGGTGAAAGTGTTATAAAAATTGGTTTATGAGATGAAATAACATATTTATGGAGCGTTCCATGGGTAAGGGACATTTTGTGTGTGTATTTTGTAGTTGACTGCACTATGAAATTGCAATCTTTAATTCAAGCTAAAAGTGTGATTTTTACATAAACAAACTTTGTTAAACAACCTGAAGTAGTCTGCTGTTTAGTTTAGAGGACTTACAGCTCAGAAAGCTTAATTTTTGGCAAAAGAATTTTTTAATGTCTGTCCTATATGTAGTCATATAACTAATTTACCTGAAATAATAGCAGAATATCTCGTACTCGCGATAGTTATTGCACCTTGGTCAATAATGTGAAATCTTGCATTTATATTATTATATTTTTTTTTATACATATCTAAAGATTATCCTTCAGAATGGAGTTTGCCCTGGATTCAGTGATTGGCATAAACCTGACAACCCTATACATCTACACTCACCATTCTTATCTCCCTGACCTTTTCCCGAATTTCTCAGGCTCTGCTACCTAATCCGAGGATAGAATTTTCCTGTCTAAAACAATTTCTATTCTCTTCCAGGTATCAAAGGACAAGCGCGCTTTGAAGTTCCTGAAGCGCCGCCTGGGCACACACATCCGCGCCAAGAGGAAGCGAGAAGAGCTGAGCAACGTCCTCACTCAGATGAGAAAGGCCGCCGCGCAGGCTCACCACGCGCACCACTAAGCACCTAATATACTAGTGTTAACAACATGATGTGTTTTATTTATTCATACATCAATACACTATATTGGCCAGGCAGAAAAGACTTAGGATGGAGACAGACCATGGATGCAGAAGTATAAGAATAGACATGGATGAGCACAGATTTTTTGCTTTATGCGCATCTGCATCCTGTCTCTGTTCTAGGTCTCTTTAGTGTCTGTTGATAAATACCATATAAATACTATCTGGGGGCATACAAATGTGCATCAAGAAGTTAATGAGCAACGTCCTCACATAGATACGCCGCTAAACACCTTTAGTGTTAATTTCATGTTGTTTCATTTATACACACACACACATGCTTAAAATCAGCATAAGCATAGCATCCATAATATCTGCATGAGCGCCAAATCAGACAAGAGAGCAGTGTTAGGCTCGTATTTATAAAGCGATCTCAAGATTGAGAGCAATATTGAGTGCGGATTTGACAGTTAATAGTTAATACTGGAATGACATTTCTGATACGAACTCGCTGTCACTCTTGAGAGCTGATTATAAATACGGGCCTTAGTGTTTCATTTCATTCTCATTGTCCCTCAACTTGTGAAGAACAAGTCTTGAGTGCACTAGCAGTGACGCAACCACAACATATTATTTCATCAAGGCTGTACTTCCGTTTTTGGTATTTAAGTATTTTGATCAATACGATGTTTAATGCTGGTGACGCTTCTGTACAGCTAAAACAGTTGCCAGGATATTGGAAAATTAATAAATCGATATAGCAAAACCGTCCCGATGAACCCCTGGTATCAGTTTTAAATCCGCCTAATTATCCCTAACATAGTTTTTGTGACGTCCAGTCAAAGACCGGGATCGGCGGCTTAACGTGCTCTCCGAAGCACGGAATCCCTTTTCTCACAGACAAATCTGGTGATTCAGGCTACACTGAGGAAATTCTCACAGAGTAATAGATTATTTTGTTTTGTTTATCCCCCCATCGTCAGTGAGAATCGAACCCATGATATCCGGATCGGGAGTCCCATGATGGCTCGCACCACAGAGGCAGTTAAAACCAACAAACTTCTATACCTATAGCGCTTGCACTCGATGTTACAACTTATTTGTTGCTGAGCTTACTACGTACATGCCTATAACAGGGGGTCTATCTAATCTAACTATAGTTAGTTACGCACGCAAGTAAAGATCAGCAGGTTATCATCATATTGCGTCAAGTTGAACTTGATAGGGCATACCTATCTCGCAAATATTTTTAGAAAGACCTTAGCCTGCTTTCAAACTAGGCACCAAGTTACAGAATAGCTGGAGGACAGTCAGTAAACGGAAATAGTGAAACAGAAGAAAAGTTTGAAATAGGCGGCCTTATTGCTAATGTAATGTTTAATCAATAATCAGCCGATGCGTTTAGTTAACTACATACCTACCTACATATTGAAACTAACTATTTACCTACCGATAACTAAGTAGGTACTAGGGTAAAATGAAATACCTACCTAGGTACTAATTATGTGATAGACAAGAAAACCCATAGGCACAATATGATATGAGGAAGGTAAGAATAAGACAGTATAAACAACGTTAGGTATTAGGTACTTAACTAATTATACCGATTATAATAAAGAGAACTACCGTGAGTAGGTACCTACTACAGTTGATATAATACCTAGGTATAGGTAGGTATATACACTTGAATGTTGGGTTGACTAGTATGGGAAAAATAAGGAGTCTTGTCTGCCTTGACACTATCCAATCCAGGCCAGTAAGTTCATGATGACCAAAATGCTAGCTAGCTTTTTAGGCTAGATAGAAAATAGATGATAGTATACCTGTTATTGATTAGGTACCTACGTCACAGAATATAAATTATAGATAGTACCTAAGTACTAGGGTGATTACGTAGTAATTTCACTTATAAGATGGTTTACACACCATCGGCAAACAAAGACGTCGTTCGTTGCGATTGCGAGGTCATATCACTATGTTGACGATATGCTAGTTGTTTTCGTTCCAAGAGACGTGCCCACTAACAAACAATAATTTTGCATCATTGGACGGTGACCTAAGGTCGGTGTCTTATCTCTTGATGTAACAAGAACCCACGGAGCTTGGCGAATAGCGTCAATTATTATGTTTAGTGGAATATTTTTGGCTGTTGATATGCCTATACTTCCGTCAATCAAATATTCACATTTTTATAAAGGCAGATGACCAATTGTTGTTGATTCTATAAATAATAGGACCTGTATTTACAACAAAAAATATACCTAGTTTTGCGAGTTAATTTGTAGGCATGGCGTGCGACGTAGGTAGGTAATTCGTCTTTTTATAATTAACTAAGTAGGTAGTACAGAAACAAATATATTTTTTCACTGTATTTTATTAATGCCTTAAAAATAAGTAGGTATATAGGTAGACCAAATATACACAATAATAGTTTCTATAAATTTAGAAAATCTCTGATCACATTGAACATTAGGCAGCTAGCCAATTTGCAGAATTTTACATAATATTATGTTGCCAATACAAACAAACTACATGAAATTTATGTAATTTTTACATAATGCTTATCAAAAGTTACATATTATTATCAAGATACCTAAAGCATCTAAATTCATTACATGATTTTTTTTAGACAATTTGTTGATAGATTGAAACATACACCACAGCTCAGCTTTAAAATAGCTCAATCTAAAATAAAAACTTTTAAAATCTCCATAAAAGATTAGGAAAAGGCTGTCTTTTGAAATAAATGATTAAAACTAAATCTTAAACTCACAAAAGAGAAAAATATATTTTTGTAAAGTCATGAAAACTTCAACAAAAACCTAAAATCTATAGTTAAATGCATAACTAAATTGCAGTAATTAACAAACGTGGCAGGGCCAGAAATTTAATCATGGCCGGTCACACCAGATATTGTTACATTTGGAAACTTTAAGTAGATGTTTTTGAAATAAAAATAACTTTATATTCAGCACAATGGAAGGCTAAGTTAACAATTATATCACTTGTGTACTCTAAGAAGAAATAATTTTATTTATGGCATCAACATCTTTCATTATCATGGCTTGATTTCTAGTGATATGCAAAGCACCAAATAATATTCTATAGTTCTATTTGAATTACTTGTTAGGTGCCACATACTTGTATTTTATTTACCATTTAATTCCTGTTTAAATATTGTCATGCAGATATGAATGAATGAAGTATATCTAAAATATCTTCTTAGAGTAATTCTCAATGAGGTCCTATTTTTAAACTTAATGAGATATAAAAAAATCTTAATAACCCCATACTTAACATGAGGATTTACAACTAAAATTAGTAGGTATCCAACTGTCCCAAAACCAGAATACAATATTCATAACAAAAATATCACTGGATTTCTTGTTTATCTTTAACCTAAGGTTATAGATGTTAATTATAAACAAACACGTCCAAATTATCGTCACATTTTAAGCTTTAGATGTTGGAACCTGCTCCTACGTAACATTAAAATAAATTAAACTAGTATGGAACATTGGAGAATAGATACGAAACAGATTCTCCATTGTGTGTACGTCGAACAGCCTCTGCCAGCATCATAGACACATCAATACACTGGATTTTCGGACACTCCTGCATGTGCCTGTCCTGGGGAATAGTGTTTGTGACGACTACAGCTTCTAAGCATGCATTGTTGATTCTGGAGATGGCAGGTCCAGAGAAGATACCGTGTGTAAGGATAGCGTACACCTTGGTAGCTCCAGCCTCAATCAATTTCTCTGCTGCATGACAGACTGTACCGCAAGTATCAGCCATGTCGTCCACCAAGATAGCTGTTCGGTCTTTGACATCTCCTACTAACACCATGGAAGCTACTTCATTAGCCTTTTTCCTCTCTTTGTGAATGAGAGCAAACTCAACGTTCAACCGATCAGCAATAGATGTGACTCTTTTAGCTCCACCAGCATCAGGAGACACAACAATGCTGGTCTTCCAGTCAGCAATGTTTTCTCTAATCCATTTCAAGACGGCGGGTTCCGCGAAGAGGTTATCTACGGGTATGTCGAAGAATCCCTGGATTTGGGACGCGTGGAGGTCCATTGTGATGATGTGATCGGCGCCAGACACTGAAAGGATGTTAGCGACGAGTTTGGCGGTGATGGGGGCTCTGCTCTTGTCCTTCTTGTCCTGTCGCGCGTATGGGAAGCAGGGAATGACGGCCGTGACACGGGAGGCCGATGCAATTTTACACGCGTTGATCATAATCAGCAACTCCATGAGATTGTCGTTTATTTCGCCACTGCCGCTCTGCACAATGTAAACATCTTCCCCACGCACCGACTCGCCGATTTCGACGCACGTTTCCATGTTGCTGAACTTTTTGGTTACCACTTTGCCGAGGTCGATTCCGAGACGGTCCACGATCTTCTGCGCCAGGTCAGGGTGGGAGCTCCCGCTGAAAACTTTGATGTTCGGCATTCTTGTGGTTAAATGAGGTACGGTCTCTAATTTGTTCACTACTTCTTCGTAGGATGCAGTTGATTTCATCAGCGGACTAAAATGACCTCTCGGCCGTCAACCGCTTTATGCGCGACGGAGAGTAACGAGATCACTATTTATTCAATGTCTATTAACGATAAGAGATTACGAAGGCAACGTGGATCTTGCCGCTGTGTGCCGTAAATACGCCACACTTCACGCGGTCGCACGTTTTTTTAATTTATCGAATTTGATTGACATTCGCGGTGAACAAGTTCTCAAACAAGTTATCGAACGAATTTGACAATTTATGATTGGTGTGACCAATTAATTTCATATTTTCTACCGGAAGATAACGTTTTTTTAAATACTATATAAAAAGTAGCTGTTACTTCTTCTTTTTAATCTGTGGAAATGTTGACAGTTCGTTGTTGACAGATCTTAACTCTCTAGTCTATGGTCCATCTGTTTTTGTGGGCGCGCATATGTTATTTTGTTTATTTTCAATAAATTAATTATTTCTGCATTATTCTGTTAATGTGAAGTGAATAATAACTCTACATTAATCATCTACAAGTGCAAAACATGTGATATCATTCTTGAGATTTCTCTAAACCGCTTTTATAGCTTCGAAACTTTGCAATGGAGAGTCCATCTCCAAAAAAGGATTTAGCCAAGTCCAGATTGCTGCGATGCGTGGACTGGCTGCAGAAACAGAATAGCGAGGAGCCAAAGAAGCTCTCCCTGCAAAATAAAAACGATATTCAATTCATAATTCAAACGAATGCGGATCGAAAGAATTTCCTTCTATCTTCAGCTGAGGATGAAGCTACTGTGCCAAATGGAGTTGATGAACCGTCGGTAGAACCTGCTAATGTAGTAAGTATAAAGCCCTACACTACGAATTCATAAAACATCACGCAATACTGTAGTATCCAATAAAATATGTACCTACCGCACAATTTCTCCTAAGCATGTTATTTTTTAGCATTTTACAATACAAATGACAAAATATAGCATTACAGTGCCATAACCTACCCTGACCAACATCATCTACCACATCAGTCAGTATATTATTTTTTATCTATAAGCCCACATAATTTCTTTATTTGTTCCAGCCTATAAAGAAACTACGATTTGATTATTTACGCATGGAATGCGAATGGCAGTCTTGTCGCTGGCAGTTCACCGATTACGACCTCTTCCAAAAACATGTGAAGGAACACTGTTCAGATCTGCATGTGATCAAGGAAGATGAGAAACGTAAGCTGAGAAAATCCTTATTTTTATTAACATGCTCAAAGCAAGAATAAAATACCATGTTTGTTACATACAGGCTTATTCAATGTTATTCCATATTTATCAATACGGGATCTTGCATTCATTGCTTAATTTAACTTAAATATTAAATCTCATCATGTTTGTAAACTTGTTGATAAAAGAAAGTACTTTCTACAAAAAATTGTTTTCAAATAACCTAAAAAAAATTAAAAGGTTTCTTTGATTGGCAGATTAAGAAAATCTTAAGGCATTAATGGTTCAATTAAAGTGTGTGCTTATGATAGCAACATGAGATATGCACTGAAAAGCAATATTTTTCAAAATTGACAGAATAGGCTCATTAAATATTGTCTTTTTCAGATGAATATGTCTGCCTCTGGGACGTATGTGGCCACAAAACAACCAACTTTGAAGAGATGGTTCGTCACATAAACTACCACGCTTACCATGCTCACCTGCTTGCTATTGGCTTCAATGGTCGAGCTACGTTAAAACTGGTCCGATGTAAAAGGGACTCTAGTAAGAGGAATATTCTGCCACCACTTCTGAGTGACCACAAATGCATGTGGATCAATTGTGAAGATAAGTTCAACTCTATTCAGGTAAATGCTTTAATTAATCTAAAAGAGGAACAGAAATGTTAATTGAGTGTAATGCTTATAATCACTTGGCATTTTCTACCAGGCTTGTTAAAAAACAAGTCCTTTAACTTTTATTTTTATACCTATACATATGCTTCTGTGGTATCAAGTATTTATTATTAGGTATTATGGTTAAACCATACAACAGTTACATGGAATGCAATGGCATTCTGACGATCGCAGGGTCAAGTCCTACGTTTTTAAGACTGATGCAAAATGGAACTCTATTTTTAAAAAGATACAAAATCAAAATGTGTACTCTTTCTTTTGGAAGAATTTAAAAATACCTCGATACGCGTGGAGGCTCCACTACGCAGCGATTTGCCGCGAGCTATAAATTCGCTGTCTAGCCAAATTCGCCTTGTTAAAAAAAACATATTTATTTTATATTTTTTTCTGAATCTTTACGTAACTTAAAAAAACCTATTTCATGGTTTTCGGTTTTAAATCAGCCATTATTTTTATATTAAAATTTAAGTAACTGCACACAAGTGACGTCACAACGTAACGTAAGATTTGGTTTCTTGTGTAGAATAAAAACTATTTGTGCTATATCTTTTATAACAGCAGTGAAATAACAACAGTAGGGTACATTAATTTCACTGCGATTTTAAATATAAATATGTTTTTTTTTAACAAGGCGAATTGTAGAAACCAGTTGCCACGACGACGGCTTCAGGCTGCGCCGCGTTGTAGCGCTGCGTCAAACGGATGCGACGCGTAGCAGAATGAACCAACACTAGCAAATATTCACAACAATATGTAATTAAACATAAAAAAATATTTTCCCCCATAAATTCCAGGTATTCTTCGACCACGTAAAGTTACACATCAACTACTCCGAGCAGAACCTCTGTTCCTGGGCAGGATGCGGAGCTACCTACCCTCGGAAAGTGCTACTGACAATGCATGTGCGATCTCATACTTGTGAGAGACTGATCGCTTGCTACCACTGTGGCATGCATTTCTCGTGTAACAGGAAGCTTGTTGATCATTTGAGAAGACAGGTAATTTTTTTTGGCTATGGATAAAGTCAAACTTGATCTTGTCTCTTTTATCTTGGTTATGTGTGGTATAAACCTCAGTGACAGAGTTTTAAAACTGCATCTGACATAGTTTATGTAATAAACCACCCGCAGACCAGCAATAACTAAACAGTATAATATGCCCTCTGAAGAAAGGAAATACAATGAAAACATCAGGTTCCTTAACTGACTTTTTCTGCATGCCCAGAAGAAGCGGGTTCTGTTTTCTTATCAGGGCTTCATCTATTCTATTCTGTCGCTCCCAGCTGTGCCTCCAGCCTGTCGTTTTCTTAAAGTACGTGTTTTCCCTTTTTCCAGAATGTATACCCGAACTCGAACCACAGTTGCACAGTGTGCGGAACGTTATGCGCTACGGACTATCTCCTTAGGGAACACGCGAGGCAACACATCAGCGCGTACGCGTGCCCACTGTGCGACATGTCCGCACCAACGCACGCCACGCTGGCACAACATATGCGATACAGGTAATTGTGTAACTTGAGCCACACTGGGGCAACTTGAGCCACACTGATCCAACTTGAGCCATACTGGGAAAACTTGAGCCAGTGGCCCAGTTTGAGTCACTCTGGGGAAACTTGAACCACAGTGGGGCAACTTGAGCCACATAAATTAACTGCTTATATTTAAATTAACTTCGTTTCTTTAAATTTCAGGCACTTTTCTAAGGAAGACGCCATCGGTAGGCCGCATAAGTGCCCCAACTGCGATTACAGGTAAGAACATATTTTAAGAGTATACCACTGTCAGATAAGCAGCTCGATTTCGAGCTATTCAAATATCGAACGTAATGCCGTTGACATTAAGTTCAAATTAGCGCGCGCCACAGCGTGGCAGTTACGTCCATAGTCGCGCAAATTTTTTTCGATAAAGGCACAAAAATGCGATTTAAAAAAAATACACACAATGTTTCAAAAAAGTGAGCAAACCATGCCCTCGCTTATAATTTGAGGTATATGTATATTCAGTGAAAATTAATAAGTCAACTACCTCAAGACGTTTTTAGACCTGAGTTTGTGATATATTTTTGATAAAAATTTGTAAAATATTGAAAAAATAAGCAAACCATACTCTCAATCGTATTTTCTAGTTTGTTGTTTTTAATTAAGATCCTTTCTCTTATTACTAGCCGCAAAACACGTTAGTCTCTATTGTCAAATTCCACGGAAAGATGGTAGTATACATCTATTTCTGAATTTTTAATTGATATAATATTTTTTTCACATTTCAGGGCCGTAACAAAAGCCGACCTCAAAAAGCACATACCAACGCACACACGCAAAAGAAAAAGACCGAAGAAAGAATTGGACAGCGACAAAGAATTATCAGACGAAGAGAATTCAGAGGAAGAAACTCCTAAGAAGAAATCTACTAAGAAATATGCGTGCCATATGTGCCCCGAGAAAGAAATGAAAGTGTTTTCTAGAGGGACTAGATTGACTACTCATTTGGTTAAAGTTCATGGCGCGCAGTGGCCTTTTGGACATAGCAGATTTAGGTAAAGATTTATGTATTATTTTTCACATAGCTAATCATCCTGTCTTGACAGCCGGTAGCTAAAAATATAAAAATGGTGATTGCCAATTCTCGGAATGAGCGTTTTGCAATGCTCATTCGCCGAAATATGGGACATTTTGCGGATTGTGCGTTTTGTAATGCATAATCCGCGAAATGACCCCTTTTGGCCAATAATGAGCGACTTCGGGAATTGAGCGTCAGACAGCGTAACATATCTAATCTAGAAATGGACTAAATGCTCCTAGTGGACATTCCGGTAATTGTATCTTCTGTGCCTGAGGGATCTAATCAATAAAAAATATATATTTTTGTACTCCTCCATCATACTTTTCTTATATATTATATCTCTTTCCAGATATCAAATAAGCGAAGACGGTATGTACCGTCTCACCACAACCCGCTATGAATTCCTCGACGTTTCAGAAAAAATCGTCGACGGTTATAGTTGGCCCAAAGAATCACTCAACAACTCCTATGAATTCAACTTGAAACTTACCGCAGAAGCCACCGATAAAACACCCAAAAAATTCGAAATATCATTGAAGAACCAAACCGATGATATTGAAAGTGATAAAATAGATACTAAAATAAATAGTAGTGAAGTGAAGTGCGAAGCAAGTAGTAGTAAAGTGGTAGAAATAACTATGTGTGATGTTGATGAGGAGGGGAATGTTATAAACTCTGAAGTTATTAATTCTGAAGTCATTACATAGTTTGGAGGAAATTGGAGGTATGGCAATTTTTTTTTATTGTAAGGTACAATCGATAAAGGTTGCAGCTCCTTTATTACAATAATTTTTATCGTGTGCATCAGGGATTGTCGTGTAAACACGTCGTGTTATTATTATTAGTTAACTGTTTCAATAAATAATAATTTTCATATTATCATAACAATTTCATTTATTCAAACATCCACACACACATACATCATTATGCATACATTATAAAATGTTTATTTTTATATAATTATTTGGAGTAAAAGTAGACATTTATAATTATGTGCATTATATCTTCAGAAAAAAAAAAATAATCCTTGATATACCACAAAACATTGCAACCAAGACGCAAAAATAATGTGGTGATGATGAGACTATATCTGAGGACTATTACAATGTGCTATTATTTAACGGGGGGGACGGCGCGAACGCAGTCCCCACTACCAAAAATTACGCACCCGAGTTATCCACATTAGGGATAATCGCAGGGGTCAGCCCAACCGCAGTGCAATGGAGAGGCCTCGCCCTGGGGGAACCGCCTTCTTGATCACGGTGTCCCCTGTGCCAGGTAAGTATGCTGAACGTCGAGTTCGCCGAGACTATGTATGAGCGCGGAAAAATCTCACCACCGCGATGTAGAAAATGTGCTCAATCGTACAGCGTCATCTGTTGGTAGTTTATGGTAACTAAAAGCGATACGACTGGTCCATGCGACTGGTATGCTATTCACACAGTCATATCAGGCTCAGTCAGGCACCCCTCTGTTACATTTCTTTTGTTGATTTGTATTGTAGGTGATTTGTTTTGTGTTATATATAGGTACTTTACACTACACAGTACAGTTTTTCTAGGGTCCGGAAATAAATACTACTTATTCATTTTTGGATTGGAAGCATAGATTATTGGAGGTATTGCATTCGTTAGAGGGTTCTCCTTTTGGTTGGAAGTAAAGAAAATACCATAATTTATGCCTAAAATCTAATTATTATTCTTTGTAATACAAATTAAAATTACTTATTATGCATAAAAAAATTGGAAAGAGTTATTCTTTATAACCTTTTGACAACCATCTCTTTTGATCTACATGGACCATTACCCCTTCTCTTACTACTTAGCTTTCAAACTGGCAATAAGCCTGTCAGCCTCTCTGAATCCAGCTTCTATGGCACCATGCACTGCACTATGCCGATGTTCCGAAGTCGCTTCTCCAGCGAAACAAACAACAGGGGTCTCCCCGTGACATAACGGCTCGCTAAGGACTAAAGCAGATCCGCCATCTTGTTCTGTAGCCACGCTTCTGTAGGAATAGGAGCCACGGACCCAACGGTTTTTGTTCCATTTCGTTCTGTAATGAAAGGTGAAAAGGTCAGGGCCAGCAACACACATATGTGCAACGTTTGGTGGCGGAACCTTCGGTCGTATACGACACACCAATCCGCCGACCGGACAGTCGTCGGTTTTACGAATTTGAATTTTCGAATTTTCGAATGATGTTGAATAATATGGCGATATACAAAGTTTTATGGTAATACAGGATGTTAGTGGTAACTATGCAGGGTGTTAAAGATAATGCATAGACGCGGAAAGATCTGCTCGACCGAAGGTTCGGCGCTTCGCAGCGTAGCGTTTTGAATGGAACCTTCGGCGCCAAACGTTACGCAGATGTGTTGCTGGCCCTTAAGATAGGTTTAATAATGTGTGAGTGAGATGGGGTAGAGCGATGGGATGTCAACTTGATAACTTTACCATACTCAAAAGTCACCTTAACAAATCCTTTATCGGCGTAACACCAAAGCCTATAAAAACTCGATCCAGCAGCTTCTTTACTCCTGCTTTCACACCTTCCTCACTGACATACTCCATTTGCTCAGCCCCAGATCCATAGATCCAGAACAGAAGCACATTCTTCTGATTATCTATTGTTTGTAAGCCGTATATTTCTGTTATCCATTTGTCTTCTGGTGCGAATTTCGCCTTGTCTTCTTCGCGCCATAGTATTGAGAAGTTAACAGGGTTCTTCCACCATGCCTTTTCGAATTCGACGTAGATTTTGTCCAATGTGCAAAGTTGGATCGTGTTGATTGCTGTCACTTTTTCTGCTGGCAATGGTGGGTTGAAAATTTGGGCGTGTCTGAAATGTGATGTAAAATAAAACATTTTGAATAACGAAGACGTTGTTGTAATGTTGTTATTGTGACTATGTTACTTGTAAAAGGACTAGATTGTTTAAAAAACGGGTACATATTTTTACATTTGGAAATTTTCTACTTGGACATCATCCTTGGGCTTTTCTTTTTCCTTTGACTGACTGTTGAATCAAGGAGGACTTGCCTTATATTGGCAATATTGGAGTATCTTTATTTCTAGATAATCTTCTGTAAGTAGTTAAAGTTCCAAAATCTTACTTCTCTTTCAAAACTCCAACGGAAATGGTGACTATCACACTGCGTGCTGCGTACAAGCTACCGTCTTTACATTTGACATGCACTAACGGGGCTAATGCACCTTCTGCGCTCCATTTGATGCTTTCCACTTCTTTGTGCAGCAAGATGTCCACTGGGATCGCATTATTAGGGTCTGGGTATTTGTTCTGTAATAAAATGATTACTTTGTGATTGGCGTATGTTTTTGTGTGGTAAAGATTGCCCGCACATTCTGAGATTTATAAAAGTTTACTATGAACTCTCGCCTAAACTTTAGTAAGAAAGAAAAGATGTATAGGTGCGCAGACTAAAGTACGTAGTTAAATCGGTAAAGCTGCGACCATAGAATAAACCATATTATCAAACCTTTCACGTGTTTCTGGGCTTTTTCTTTACGCCTAACCATGGCGCCTGACAAGACTAAGATTATTTTATGTCGCTTTTGACGCTACGTATATCGTTAATGAGCACTTACCAACAAAAGGTCTAAAATGGTACTATAACCCCTTCCCTTCCAGTGCAGCATGAATTCCCCTTCACAGGTCCAGCATTCCTCCAAGCCTTTCAAAGACTTGCCTTTTTGTGGGTCTATTTGACCACCCACATGACTGTTCCTTTCGTACCATTCGAGGACTGAGTTTGTTAGTGGGTTTGTTGCTAATTCTTGGTTGGTTTTTGTTCTGAAATCATTTTTATTACAATTTAGGTGTTGTGCTGGGTAGGATAGATGAACGATATATGAAAAGAAAAATAAAGATATTATTCGCAAGGTTTTCTTTCTATTGTGGTTTGATTTAAAGATATCAGATTCAGATCCTTCTTCCGATATTTATGAGATATAACTCTTGTTGGTGTATGGATCAATTATTTGTTGAACTCTACCTGAAAATATCCACTCTTGCACAATCAAGTTTGGTACCTTTGTGTATCACATAATACTTACGCATTCCTCAAAGTCTCCGAAATACTCTTGTCATTATTCTTGACAGCATCAGCTATAACTTTATCCAGTATACTTGTGATCTTCGAAGCTTCTTTCACCACAACTCCATTTGACTGAAGACAGATTTGTTCTACTGGTCCTGGTCTGCCGAGTAAACCTAGGGGGTTGGCTAGCTCGAATACTATATTGTCTTTTTCTCCGTGGCACCTAAAAATGGACAGAAATATTTAGTAGCAAAAGAGAAGTTCTTCTTATAGAAAGTTGCTAGGGAAATAACCTAAGACAAAATGCAAAATGGGATTTTTATCGTACAATCACAGAGGAAAAGTGATTTGCAAACCAATTTGTAACTAGGCAGCTTATTCTCTTACAATCTTCGACAAATGCTATGTCATGCCATGTTACGGCCAAAATCGCTCCAACCAAATGAGCGTTCTTAGGTCTTTGGACCACATCAACAGTGTCTAGCTTTTTAATGTGTTCTATTATTTAATTCGTCGCTTAATCTCCAACTTACCAAGCAGCACCAATATCAACAACACCATCTCCAAACTTCTCAGTGCATATTCTCCCACCGGTCCTCTCAGCCGCTTCCAGCCCCATCACTTTGAGCCCAGCATCATGGAGTCTTCGTAGAGCAGCGATGCCTGATGCTCCACTGCCTATGACTATCACATCCATGACTTGTCTGGAAGAAAGAGGGAATATTTAAGTGGATCTTTTGTTTGTTAAATGAATGGCCGGTATAAGAGCCTAAGGGATTATATGTACTTCGTTCTGCTGTTACTTCCATGCTGGACTGGGAGTGATAAAAAAACATATAATGTGTCAGCTGCATCTCCTACCGGGCATGCTGTAAAAATCAGCTAAGGGATTTGAGGGTTTCAGTATTGTATTTTAGGCGATGGGCTGACAATCTGTCACTATAGCAATATTCAGATCTATCTGGGAATAACCCTCAAAACTCGTCAGACGTGGCGGAACGGCCTTTGTTTAGGTCGTTTACGCTCTGCCTACCCCATTAGGGATAAAGGCGTGATTATACGTATGTATGTTACCTATGTATGTTTGTTTCCACTACATTTTGTATATGCAGTAACCACAAACAAGTATGGCCGAGCGGCAGTCCTGAGATAAAACAACTTATTTTAATCACTGCTTTAGACAGACTTAAACACTAAATAATATTAAATAACCAAATAAGTATTCTCACATACGTATTTCTTCGTTGTAAGGCACTCAACAACTGAGTTACGAATAATTAACAACCGATTCATCATGACATGACCTTTAATTTGTCACTACACACACTTGAATACATAAACACTGCAACAACTTTTGGTGAATGCTGTGTGCAATTTTAATTGGATTTTGAATTTATAATGATCTTTGTTAAAAGATAAGTTAAGTTATTCTTAATTTATCTGTAATTGTACCTTTTTAAATAAAATAATATAAATAAACAATAGGTACTTAAAAAATAACTAAGTTGAGACTTATAATATTATTTATTTATTTATTTATTTACAATATTTAAATATATTATATTTATTATAGATCTTTCATTATAAGACTATGCCGAAATTGTAACTACCTACTGATAAAGGTAGTCACGGTACCTAATGGAACACTATTTATAACGATTGCAGAATGTCAGGGTCAATCTACCGGTATAAGTAAATCACATTTATGAGAGCAAAAATTACTTCCTATAAACAAGAAATCAAGTCTTAGGTAGGTATGACATGAATTTATAATTTTTTTTTGTTCATTATCTTATTGATTTTGTGTAAAAAAGTAGGCCCGTATGTTGTGCGAGTTTATCGGTTACAAACAAACAAGCATACCTACAAAGTGTTTCTCTTTATAATATTAGTGTAGAGTAGATCTACATAGGAATCTGTTCATATGTGACGGTAGGTATACTTATAGAACGTTTACTTACGACATCATTTTAGAAAATCCTATATCCAAAGTTATTTTAATAATCACTAAAACACACGAGTATTTATATGAAACGAAAACAGTAGAATCATCGCAAAGATTTTATCTTCGGACTACGTTAAACTTACTGGCTGATTCTGTAACTGATTAACATAATTACAATATTAGGTATTCACCTACAATTATAGACGGACGAAAAAAGGCAAAAATAAATACCTTGATACGATTTTTTTTCCTTAATTTTAAACCAGATGTATGTTATGTTTACGAACCAACTATTTTGGGATAAGGACTTCATCTTTGACAGTCGATTAGTAAAATGTACAAACTCCTGACCTGACAAACTGCATTGAAAAGTGCGGGTAGATAGAGTTGTGCTATACATTGTTTTATTATTGATGCTACCAATAATAAAACAATGTATAGCACAACTCTTAAATACGTCTAAAATATATCCAAATTTTAAAATTCTGTTTGCAAAGTACAAAAAAGACAATTGGATTATTCGATTTTGGCACTCTGCTTTAAAATTCATAAACAAGGAATGTATTCCAATTGCTATACGAAAACCGCTATTCGAATCAGCAGTCCACCTATAAATAGTCAACCGATAATAACTCCTAATACGACGTGGTAAAGCCCAAATTAGGTGTGCAGCTGTTCGCGATGACCTGGGGTCAGCCATTATCATATTTTTATCAGTTACGTAATGAAAGGCGTTCTATTTTGTTACATCAGTGGCTGATACTGTCTTTAACAGTTATACGGGAATATTTGTTATTGTAAACAATACTTTCTAGGCTATCTTGAAGTCAGAGATAAAATGACGTCTTTATCACTTATAGGGTAGGCGCAGGGAAGTGCGGCAACTTTTTATTTTAACATATTTTGTGCGAAATAGTTAAAAACATGTACAATGATGGATTATCAGTCCATCGTCTACCTCGTATTCTTCTACTGGCTTTTACAGGAGCCTGGAAAGAAAAGCAGAAGTAGCTGGTACATTCTTGCTTTATTATCATCGCTCCCATGAAATAGGCAATGTCATATTGACTCGAAAAATATATAGCTAAAAAATCTGTACATTCATCTCTAATCTCTATCCATAGATACATACTTAAGACTGATTTTTATAGCTATCAAGAAATGTTTGACAAAACAGTAGGTAGGTATACTAAATAGGTACCTTATGAGCGTCCAATCTAGTCCATTAAGGGTCCGCACCGCTCTCAGGTCTCGTTCTAGACTAGACCTGCAACATTCTTTGCCTAGGTTGTCACACGCTACGCTAAGCTTGAGATATACCACTCAGATGGGCTGGGATGACCATTGTTTTGGACGGACAGTCTGAGACAGTCTCCAAATTCGACGAAAGTTGTTCAGTTAAGTTGATTGAGCAACTCCTATCAGTTTTCACAAAATATACCAGCATAGGATATTCTCAATCTTGAAATCATAAAAGACTCCGCGAAAAGGCAACTGCATGACTAGTACTTAGTTTGCTGCTTCGGTAGGTATTTCCAAATAGATTCATATCATAAGAACACTTTAAGAAAGTCACAAGCGAGTCTATTACAAAGTAAATTATATCTATGTCTCGGTCTATCGTAGTAGACTCTGTCTCGATCGTCATTATTCTAGAGCCAAGAACTAGCCCATCGCAAAAAAATAACAATAATAACATTACAAAGTTCTGTCCTAATCAACATGCACTTGTGGTCACCCTACCCGCTATGCAAGTTTTTGCTGTGTCGCGGACAACGGCCTCCCGATGATGTTTGTTTATGTAACGTGGTTACGATCCATCCTGTCCATCTTCAGGGTCTTGAGAATAACTTCTTTCTTATTTATGAGTATTTTAACACATCTTTTCTTCTCTCCGTCGTCGTCTTTGTTAACGTTGCCCCCGTGTAGCATGCAGCCGCGATAGACATTTTATCACATATAAATATAACTTGCTGGACTGGGAGTGATAGAAAAACATAGAATATGCCAGCTGCATCTGCATCTCCTCCCGGGCATGCTGTAAAAGTCAGCTAAGGGATTTGAGGGTTTCAGTATTGTAATTTAGGCGATGGGCTGACAACCTGTCACTAATAGCAATATACAGATCTATCTGGAATAGCCCTCAAAACTTGTCAGTAGTGGCGGAACGACCTTTGTTTAGATCGTTTACGCTCTGCCTACCCCATTAGGGATAAAGGCGTGATTATATGTAGGTATGTGTGTATGTAAATATTATCTTATCACATCTATCTGACAAAATTGTATAGGAGTTTGTCAGATAGGTACTTAGGTAGCGGGAGCTGCACTTGATAAAATTTTGGAACAAAAATATATTATGGTCATATTTTACATGCTTTAGAAATCTTTGCTTTTTTTGCATACCTTACCTAGTAGCTGTCAGCACATTTCTAATTAACTATAATTAAACACACTTTCTTATGTGCTAAAGAATGTTTACAAGCTATTGTTTTGGTTTATTGTCCATTTTGTTTGCCTAGGCAATGTTTAAACACCAAAGTGAACTCTGTTTAAATCAGATAAACCTGTGCAGTTTTATTGTATAAAACAATGGGGATTCATTGGCCACGATTCGGCGTACACAAGATTTAAAAACAAATAAGTTCGTCTTTACTGCCATCCTTTACTGTTCGCTAAGACGGAAAATGACGGATATGGTTTTATATTATTTAAATCTTGTTTACGCCGAATTGTGGCCATTTTAGGATCCCGCTTGTTGGGGATTTTTGCAAGTCAAAAATATTTTAAGTATGTAACATAAAAATACCTAGTAGGTACAAGTTCTACGACTTTGGCATGTAGTCTAGATAGCATGTTAATTAATGGGATACCTGAGAGGTATTACTTAGGTATCTTAACGCGTTTAATTAAGGTTTGCGTATTTTTGCAACATTCCCATCGCACAAAAGTATCTAATTTCTGACTACACATTCCGCCTATATGTAATACAACTCTACATAGAAACCCGCGGTCGGATATCCTTAGACACGGCATGTATATCCAGTTTCGTCTTCCGTTAGTTTGTGGTCAACGGACTTCACAATTTCCTTTCGTTTTGAGACAAAAACTGGTATTTTGGGATAACTGTAAATTTATTAATATACTGCGAAGAAGATTTATTTGCATTCTATTCTATTCTACTTAGTATTTGTCTCAATACGAAGACTAAATTTTGACAAAATATTCAACCTTATGAGAAATAGGTACCAATCCCTTGCTGTGGGGTTAAAACAATTTTCATTTTTCTGAAAAACATAATAGAATATAAAGTCCGGCCCTTCCTTAGCAAAACTTTATTCTGGAAGCCAAAGCATCTGAAGCCCCACAAATGTCTTAACTTCAAAAGTACCTCATGCCCAAATAAATTCAAGTGAGTTTGAAAGTACATATACAAACTGGCAATAATTTCCAAAAGAGTGAATTTAATTACTTAGTATCATCCTTCTAGCATCTGCTAGTCGCGTGTGCAGGCACAAGTTTTAGAGTTTTTGCCAAGTTGGTACACCTGGTGGGCAGGTGCTTCGCGCGTGGCAAAGACCTCTGCTTAGGCACTTGCGGCTTGTGCAGCCGTAAAAACTTTGCACAGCTGATCCAAATTGAGTGATACCAGGAGCTAAGGAAATCGAGTATATTGGTCCATCGGTTTCCGCTTGTAGGTAACTCGATTCGATGAATAATAAAAGTTTAAGTAAAGCTTTATCAACCGTTGTACAGTCGGTTGTTTAATTTCTATCTCGTTTATTTATCAGATCAAGAAAAAGTACTTAGTTTAAAAATATGTTAAACATATTTTAAATACATCTTTCGCAGAAGTCATTGTTTTTCGAAGTTTAGGGATAGCTATTTGATCACATATTGCCATCTTGCAAAATGTCATCTTGTTCCTAACCATTTATTATATTCTCTACGAAACATTAAACTACCTACTAGTTTATTCCTGCTAAGTATATCCTAATTAAGAACTATTGTATTTTTTATTTCGCAAATTGTATGTCTTAGCGTCAATATAGGGTCTTCTAGCATGACCTCTATTCATTTTACAAAACCCTGAAATTATATCTCATACAGATGCTCTTGTAACTGCAGGCGCAAATGTCATCCGACTCATCTTATTTTTTTTTAAATGTGTTTTAATAAGACATATTTAATGCCAATCCCTGCACCTGTCTAGCATTAAATTTTAAAGGAAGGACACATCATTGATCCATATCCGTTAGCTTAGGTTAGGAGGTAGGCAGGCAGAGCATAGCTTGGCTTCAGGAATACAGTTTGAAATACTT
>JARACY010004161.1:0-28430 GCA_029255725.1 Scrobipalpa atriplicella | reverse complement strand
GACATTCCGTAAGTTTGACGTACGTGTCGCTATGTAAATAAGGAAGTGACCATAGAGCGCTCACTAATTTTACGTAATTTAAGCAGTCTTATGTCAGATTAGGAATGTCAATGTCATGTGTTTATTTGCTATCCTGTTCTTATGTCAAATATAAAAAAGTGACAGCTCTACTAAGAATTAGAATTAGTAACTGGACGGCGTGAATCGAGGCCAGTTTAACCATTATGATGGGTACTTTTGGGTCGCAGCCTTCCCTCAGCTCTATCAAATTGAAAAAATCCCGTGAAAAAATCTTCGTATGCGCCACTTTCTCTAATATTTTACAACAATTTGTGAGTGCCACACAAATACTGAGAGATCTAGGTATTTTGTTTTTCTTCTAACGAGTGCGGTACAGAGAAAGGTTACGAATTCTCTGGGTTTATCCTATAGTCGACTTACAACACCTTGGGGAAGAAGCAATTGCGGTGTTTTTTCACAACAAAGCATACCTACGGCCAACCTGATGGTAAGCAGCACCGTAGTCTATACCACCTACTACTATCCCACTAGATCCTAGTAAAATAGTAGAATGCGTTGCACATCGTGAGAACTAAGGTGGATTGTCTCATGTGCCAGAAATTTCACTGGATTTTCAGACCAAAACACAATTACAAACACTTCTGCTTGGCGGCATAAATAAGCAAGAGGGTGGTACTCCCCCAGAGGGGTTTCGCACAAAACCCTACAATCTTGAATACCTTATACTCTGAACCGGAAATACACTGGCCTTATCACTTGTAGTTCTATTAAAACTTTGATTCTTTTCTTACAGCCGACTCTTCATCCTAAGCAGCACCCCTGGACCCCTGGTTTCAACCTTCAACCCTGGCTTGACGACAGCTGACTTATGATCACTAAATAAACATGTTATCACTTTTTTGTTGTGTTTACTTTTAACTATTAAACTAAGTCTTACTTTAGTTTTATGATTATAACGTTTTCAAAGGAAATTAATAGTCAAAAAAGAAAGGAATCTTAATAATATTATTACGCTATTACTACCTACTTACATCTGAATATCTATACTATGTAGTCTCTATACAAAATCATGAGGGTTATTCAGACAACGAAACTAAATTTCGAACAAAAAAAATTACGTCCCCATCCAAAAGGGAAAATTTAAAAAGGTCAGATACTGTTCAAATTTATAAATAGGTGGTATATTTCAACCCTACAATAATTTCGATTCTTTAGACAATTTTATATGAGATACTGACTAAAAAATATCGCCATATTCACTTTACTCAGGGTAGGTTTGTGCTTCTCGGTGGGAACCTATATGGGCTGATGATGATGATTCACTTAACAAAACATAAGTACCTATGTTTTTTCAGAGACTTATGCGGCGAGCGGTGGCCCAGCGTCGAGCAGAGCGAACAATACACATGCGCGCTGTTAGTGCTACAGTTTGCGCTTCCACTGTGCGCACTGATCTGCACGTACGCACGAATAGCGCATGTGGTGTGGGGAGGGCGGTGTCCCGGAGAGGCGCAGACTGTTAGAGACTCCAGGCTGCAGAGTTCTAAAAGAAAGGTGGGTTCAGTACTCGTTGGTATAAAGAGTGCAAGGGACGGCTTGCCACAAACTGAGGCTTGTTCAGTCAACAAATCTATAAACAAGTTTACACAAAAATTATTTTAGGAAATGAGAAAAATATTATATTTACCCATTCTAAATTGACCGCAACATCATTAAAGAGCCAAATTTAATTGAATTTCCTAAAAGGTTTTTTGAAAGATTTTCAGTTTTGTTGAGTTTACCCCCCTGTTAACCTTCTTAATTTTTTCGTGTCCTGAAAGAATTTATTTTTGAAATTTGTTCAGTGAGCTTCGTTGACTGCGCCCCTCCTGTTAGTTTGTGGGAAGCTGTCCCTTACACCCTATTATACTCTAGTGCTTCTTCTTCCTTTCTTGGTGTGATAGTAGGTAGTAATAGCGTAATAATATTATTAAGATTCCTTTCTTTTTTGACTATTAATTTCCTTTGAAAACGTTATAATCATAAAACTAAAGTAAGACTTAGTTTAATAGTTAAAAGTAAACACAACAAAAAAGTGATAACATGTTTATTTAGTGATCATAAGTCAGCTGTCGTCAAGCCAGGGTTGAAGGTTGAAACCAGGGGTCCAGGGGTGCTGCTTAGGATGAAGAGTCGGCTGTAAGAAAAGAATCAAAGTTTTAATAGAACTACAAGTGATAAGGCCAGTGTATTTCCGGTTCAGAGTATAAGGTATTCAAGATTGTAGGGTTTTGTGCGAAACCCCTCTGGGGGAGTACCACCCTCTTGCTTATTTATGCCGCCAAGCAGAAGTGTTTGTAATTGTGTTTTGGTCTGAAAATCCAGTGAAATTTCTGGCACATGAGACAATCCACCTTAGTTCTCACGATGTGCAACGCATTCTACTATTTTACTAGGATCTAGTGGGATAGTAGTAGGTGGTATAGACTACGGTGCTGCTTACCATCAGGTTGGCCGTAGGTATGCTTTGTTGTGAAAAAACACCGCAATTGCTTCTTCCCCAAGGTGTTGTAAGTCGACTATAGGATAAACCCAGAGAATTCGTAACCTTTCTCTGTACCGCACTCGTTAGAAGAAAAACAAAATACCTAGATCTCTCAGTATTTGTGTGGCACTCACAAATTGTTGTAAAATATTAGAGAAAGTGGCGCATACGAAGATTTTTTCACGGGATTTTTTCAATTTGATAGAGCTGAGGGAAGGCTGCGACCCAAAAGTACCCATCATAATGGTTAAACTGGCCTCGATTCACGCCGTCCAGTTACTAATTCTAATTCTTAGTAGAGCTGTCACTTTTTTATATTTGACATAAGAACAGGATAGCAAATAAACACATGACATTGACATTCCTAATCTGACATAAGACTGCTTAAATTACGTAAAATTAGTGAGCACGCTCTATGGTCATTCCTTATTTAAAGCGCCGTACGTCAAATTAGGAATGTCAAAGTCACGTGTTTGTTTGCTATCCTGTTCTTATGTCAAATTTAAGAAAGTGACAGCGCTACTAATAATTTGAATTAGTAATAGTGCGTCCTGAATTAGCACCACTGTATGGCGATGCTTAAACTCGTGACAAGGACCGGAAGGAAATTAAAGTTCAAATTAGATTTTCCATACTTGGTGGAGGAGGAGGAGGCATGCCGCCTGGTGGTCCGCCTTGCAACGGCGCCTTCTTCACATCTTGAAGAGCAGCGGGCGCCGCGCCAGTGCTCATGCCGCTCTACAAACAAACATACTATCAGTTATTATTATATCTAGCCCATTTGATCCCACTGCTGGGCAAAGGCCTCCCCCGCGGTCTTCCATTCATTGCGGTCTAGCGCCACTGTCGTCCAATCCTTTAAATAGGCATCAAAAGCGTCACGCCAACGTTTTCGGGGCCTACCTCTCCGGCGATAGCCATTTTGAGGTATCCACTGTTCAGTGACGTTTTTTTTTTTACTATCAGTACGGAATTATATTATTACCTCATATTTACTAATACACAAAACGATAGAAATATAAGTAAAAGCTTTTACATGTTTCTTTTACCTTACGTGGCAATTAAAGAGTAAACAGTCTGGTGCAAGGTGTGTATGTAATGTATCACTCTTATTTTACTTGTTACTCGTATACAGGTCAACCCGCAACCACGACTATTGAAACATAGTTGGAACGTTGAGCTAAAAGGTAAATTCCTATGTTTTTACCACCAAAATTTAATGCGAGTGACCCGGATAACAAAAAAAAATTGTGAAAATAATCGCGACTGCTTAAAAAGTTATATTAGGTACCATTCTAATACAGAAGATCATTTTAGTAATAGGTATTGCTGCTGCTTCTGTTGCAGACATAACTTATTTTAGTTTGGTCCTGTCACTTTCTCAAATTTAAATAAAATAGAGAGAGAAATACAACAGCTAATTATAATCATTTCAAAGTGACGTATTACGCTTAAAATAACCCGACACCATCTAGCATGTCATCTTATTTAAGGCGAGTAACGTCACTTTGACAGGATTATATCCAGCTAATGTATTTCTGTCTCTATTTTATTAAAATTTTAGAAAGTGACAGGACCAAACTAAAATAAGTTAAGTTGTGTTTACATTACAACAGAATCGCCACCACTGTGTAGTTATAAAATTGTAGTACGAGTAGTAGCCCTTTCTCTTCCCATGCATACTGTAGGTAATTAATTATGTCCATAAGGGGATTCTTTCTGAAATTGGCCTCGATTCACGCCGTCCAGTTACAAATTCTAATTCTTAGTAGCGCTGTCACTTTCTTATATTTGACATAAGAACAGGATAGCAAATAAACACATGACTTTGAAATTCCTAATCTAACATTAAATTGCTTAAATTTGACATTGATTGCTTATTAAACTTAAAATAAGAAACATGCTCTATGCTTGGTTCTTATTTAAAGCAGCTTATGGCAAATTAGGAACGTCAAACACATATTATGTTTATTTGCTATCCTGTTATGTCAAAGTAAAGAAAGTGACAGCGCTATCTTAAAATTAGTTAAGAATGTGGCGGCCAGAATCGAGGGCATTATCTCTCGTCAATCAGTTCTGAGCATGTTGTTGACATCCTGCCTATTCCGTATGAGATAACAATAAGCATGATTAAATTAATGTATATTTTTACTCACCACAACAGCGAAAACAACAGCCATGATGGCCAAAATAAAACCCAAGAACTTCATATTCACACTTATTGTAGAACACTGATGGTCACCTTACAACCATCGATGGTTATATACCATCACCACAGGAAACCGGATTATTAGCACCGAGCTACAACTATTTCTGTAATTTACCTCGCACATTATAAAAATATTATTACTCTGTGTATTTTAGTGATGCGACAGACCGTTAAACAGTTTTTGGGATTTTTTTTACTTTATGTTTTTTGTAGTAAATTTTGAGCGTTTTTATTTTAACTAGTTGTGCCCGCGACTTCGTACGCGTGGAGGAGTTTTTTTTATTTATCTCCTATTTATTTCAGATAGCTGTGCCCGCGACTTCGTACTTATGAATATGAAAGTTATAGTTTCTTTTGTTTTAAATCCATTTTTTATTTAATTATAAAACAGTGGTCAGTACAGCGGAGTGTAACTTTCCTCGCAAGTACCCCGGTTTGGTTTGAGTCCAGTGTTACACTTGGTCGAATACAAAAAGTTCTATCAAAATCGGCCAAAAAAACAACAAATTTTAAATTTTCTGCCTACCCCCTAAGTCAGGTGGCGTGATTATTTATATCTAATATTTGAGTTTAGGTAACACTCAATTGGACAAAAAAAGTTCTATTAAAATCGGTAAAAAAATAATAATTTCTTGCCTACCCCAAAAGCCAATTGGCGTGATTATTTATACTTTAAGTTTGAATCTAGATAACACTCAATCTAATAAAAAAACGTTTCATCAAAATCGGTTGAAAAACAATCAAAATTCAATTTCTTGTGTAGACAAGAAGAGGGTAGCCTCTTAGTGACGTGGCGTTATTATTTGTATCCTAAGTTGCAATCCAAATAACCCTCAATCGAATAAAAAAACTCCCATCAAAATCGGTCCAGTAGTTTTAGCGTGAACATACATACAGACAGACAGACAGAAAAAAACTTTTTTTAAATATTTATTTTGGTCTTGGTATCGGTAATAATGCATGTTGCATTTATTTTTTCACAAAAATATTTAATGTATTGTACATTCACGGCGTTTTATTATAATTATGTATACTTGGATTTATGTTTTAAACTGCAAACTGTCCGGGGTCACAATTCGCACATCATTTCCGCCTTCCATTTATTTTGTACAGAGTTATTTTTCTCGTATTTGGACTTTACGCTGTAATCTGACAAGTAGATATGAAGTGGCGAACGTAATACTGTTGTTTTCTTTTTCATTAGCCTGAAACGTCCCACTACATGGAAAAAGCCTCCTCTTTCCTCTTCCCCTAAAAATTGTATTGGGATAGATTGATATGGAAATTATTTATATTTTAATACCCCATAGGGCTCCAGAACCGATGGAATACCTGCTATCTACTGCAGAAATTGAGAAATATTACAGTTATAAAAATGTATGTCCTCCATATTATTTGTATGGAAATTAAAAAGAGGTCATATCTTTTTATAAATGCAATATTTCTAAAAAATAAAAACGTACAAACCTAGTTTTTAAGTATATCTACATCATATCCAAAAATTATAGGAATCGGACTACGTTTACGGGGTGGGAACCATTATCGCCTTGTGTATATAATAGAGAGGTGAATTTGAAAACTCCTTTTAAAACTTTAGCTCATCAGCTGACTAAATAAAAAAGTAAAGTAAATAAAACTCGTGAAAATTTTCACCGATTCAAAATGGCTCCTTTATGTAAAATTTTGATGTAACGGTTATAGAAGCTGATTGCGTATTGTGTGTTGGACCCACAGTTAGACCACAAACTTATTGGCGTGAAACAGTTTGACCCTAGGGAGAAACAAGAACTATTGTGTTATAAACTTCGAATGGGAATTGTTTTATTGTTGTTCATTTGATTGTACTGTAGTACATTAGAAGTGAATTATGTAGCTCTTTCAAATCCAAAAGCCTAAACTTAAACTTCTATGTGCGAGTTTCATACGTATACGAACGAATCTCATTTTGCAAAGAGGAAAATTATTTGCATTTTGCAAAATTAACAGTAAAAAAATTCTTTTTCATTTCTCATACTCGGAAAGTAGTGTTGTTTTGATCTGACTATTGGGTGGAAGATGCTGCTTTCCTTTCACAGGGAAGGAATAACTCATACAAATTTCATCCCCACCCTAGGGCGGGAATGAACTTTAAAAATAGAACTGCTTGAATTGCTGTCAGCTGTGAAGACTTTTTTTCATATTAAAAAAAAAACTTTATGAAATGTCGTTAGTGTATTTATATTATCTTTGGTCGTGACTTTTTAACCAGCTAGTGTCACTGGCCAGTGTGAATTTAGCGCAAACTTGCGATGCGTACCAATATGACTATTAATTTTAAATAGGTACCTACTTTATTAACAATAAATACTTAGTTTGTATTAACAACTAGTTTTATTTTCCTCATATTCTAAATGAAAAGTAGAGTCATTGCCACGGGTAGAAGAATCAATTCCTCTCGGACTATAGCCGCCCTCGCTGCGCTCGGGCGTCTAACTACCTCGGGAAATGATTCTCTTCCACCCTAGTCTATGAATCTACTATATCTTTGCAGATGGTGAAGATGATGGTGACCGTTGTTGCTGTCTTCACGGTATGCTGGCTGCCGTTAAATGTTTTTATTGTAAGTATGTATTTAAAAAAAATCATACTTATATTTAATATTTTTTTTATTTAAAATGTTCTTATTGTGTTAAGATTTTTATATCTAAGGCTTTAGATTAGGGGTTGTTTTGTTCTAATTGCCTCTTTCTCGCAGAGTCAAGCGATTTCCGATTTTTCAATTGGCATTTTCAAATGTAGGTATCTTATATCTTGATAGATGACGCAGCAACCTTGCGCAGTAATCGTGACGAAATCACATCGTATGACCACGCGAGCGATGACAGGCAATTAGGTAGGATAAGTAGAGCCTTAAAATAAAAAAAGAGCGGGTGTGCCGAGCACACGTGAAGTGAAACTTCTTTGACATTTCGTTTCGACTTCCGTTTCAGCATGCGTGACTGAGTGCGTGACGTATTTCCGTGACGTGACCTCGAAATTTTACTCTCAACGCGCCTTAAGAAGTTTCACTTCAAAAATATGTTTTATTTTGTTGTGTGTTGAGTACTACCATTCCGTATTTAAAAGCCTACGAGTAGGTTTAGCCTCTATTTTTTGTCTAGGTGCTCTGGACGGCACACGAGGGTGACGAGGAGTGGAGTTCCTGGCCAGGCATGCCTTACGTGTGGTTCGGCAGCCATTGGCTAGCCATGTCACATTGCTGCTACAACCCCATCATTTACGGCTACATGAACGCGAGGTATCGACGTGGGTTCCAAAAGGTTTGTATTAACTAACATGTTTTGTATTTTTTTAGAGAACTGGCATGCCTTACATGTGGTTCGGCAGCCATTGGCTAGCCATGTCACATTGCTGCTACAACCCCAATTCTCCTCTAATTTCGCGTGACGAATGACTGCTGAATTCATCATCTATGGCTACATGAACGCGAGGTATCGACATGGGTTCCAAAAGGGTTGTTTATTTTATTTGGATTTTAAAAAATTGCTTAAAAGTAATCGACTAACCACGTGATCCATGATCTTCCAAACGTTTTTTTTCTAAAATATTAAAAGTAATAAAGAAAATTAAAACGACGAATAACTAGTTACATCGATGTCAATCTGATGTTTAATTGTTTAAATGAATGTATCGCCGATGGTTCGATTCCTGTCTAGACTAGATATGTCTTAGGTAATAGGTATTTAAAATTGGTTAAACAGGGCGTTGTCCAGAAGGGACACTAATATCCGTTAACAAACAACAAGACGACAGGAAGATAGGCTGTAGAATTCCCCTAAATAACTTACTTAACATTCCATATATCTGAATTTGATCATTATTAACCTTAATGCATAAGCATGAGTGAAATGAATACGAAATAAAGGTAGTTAAAATACAAATAAGGAAAATGAATATTTTTATGAAACATAAAATATCGATAGGCTACGTATTTATGTGTAGAATGTACCAAATACAAACGAAATGTAATAATAATGAACGATAATGCATTTTATTAATCAACAGTGAAAGTAATGGTATTTTTCATGCAACCGTAGATAAAAACATAAATTATGTTCCTACAAGCTCGTATCGGAAGCCAAAGTCCTCTTTGGGTCGTTGAACCAGCGTAGTAAGTAGGTACATAAATATGATCATCCTACACTGTAGGATATACTGTACTGTATCTTCCATGCTGGACTGGGAGCGATAGAAAAACTTAGAATGTGCCAGCTGCATCTTCTCCCGGGCATGCTGTAAGTAGTTTTTGCTCTGAAGACTGAATTACACAACACAATGTAAATCCAGGAGCAACACTAACAGAAACACGATGTTTTATCCACCATTAAAGCTCCGAACAAACGTACATTATGAAAATAGAAAACCGAAAAACACATTGAATCGTGGTGGGATTCGAACCACGACCTCCTGCACTGCATAGGAGGCAGCAGCGGCCCTATCCACTACACTGCGTCGAGCTTGTAAACGTATTAATATGCTTCAATGACAGTAATTTAAGAAATTAATAGTACATTATAATATCTGAGGTATGGAAAACAATCATTGGACGGAGTACAAGGCGAGGACTTTAAAAAAAAAAAAAAACATTCCCCTCCTACTCAATTCGCATTCGCAATTTCCCACCATAGTGATTTTTTTTTTGTTTTACCGCAAAAACGACGGTACAGCCTAGTGATTGGTCCAAACAAAAGAACATTTTATGAAGAAAAAGAAATGTTGTTGTGTTGGTACGAAATACCAAGTAAACTACATAATAAGGAAATCATGTTTGAATATGACGAAAAAAATTTAATTTCATACAACCATTTATTTCCGTCTTTAAATGTCCGTCAATATGGCACTTCGCGTTTTGTTTTTTCGTAGACTATTTCCATGCATGAAAACTTCCTATGAATAGAATGATGCTCAGTAAATATACTAATATTTATCTCTAAAACTTATAGTTTCCGCGCAATCTGCCACCAAAGATGTCAACTTTTTATCAGTATTTGTATAAAAAACTGATAAAAAGCTGACAACATCACCTGACGACACCATAGGTTAATTTCCCTTTTATAATACTAAAAAAAATCTATGAAACCGTAGAAAACAAAATAGGGTTGCTCAAGAATGGTGCTGATATTAATTGATTCTGGTACGTAACACAAATGTCAATGAACAACTAAGTTAAATAAATGACTGCTATTTCTAGAAAGCAAAGGAAACCATAATAAAAAAGGAAAAATTCCTGTTTCATAAAATACTATCGGACTAAAACGCCGGATGAAGGAAACACACTTTCCGGCGTCAGACAGGGATGACTGATGGTTTACGGGTTTACCTAATTATTGTTTCATAAGCAAAATGAAAGAATCTGTGCTATAAATTTTACCAACTGAGCTGTCACGTTACCAATATTTTGAAGGACGCGTCGTAATATTTATGTGTGACAATTTCAAATCAGTTATTTAATTTGAGGCTAGCTTTTATTAATATTTGGGTCAGTAAAAAAAAGAGAGAAAAATAGTCTATTTGGAACCAAAATAAAAATACAAATAACTGTGTTGAGTACAACAATGTTTTAAGCAAACGTGGTGAAGAAAGGAACTGGGCCTTCAGCACAATATTTGAAGGATTTTCCTGTATGCAAGCTCACGTTAATTTTAAGCCTTGTCATAGGTACTATTTTCCAAAAGTTTATTGCTTTTTCAGATCTTGGGCGGCATGTTCTGTCTGAAGTTTCCGGACTCAAATCACTCGACGCATCGACTGAGCATCTGTGAAGGAGTGCCACTTTCAGGTAATTTTCTTTTATTAAGTGCCGTTCGGTTGTCGAGTCAAAGGTTTATGAATTATTTATTATTATTATTATAATTATATTGTAAAGACCATTATTTGAGAAAGCGTACGGGATCGATGGATTAACGTACCTTTCGAAGCATAGAGTCATCTTACTTTGTGAGACTATCAAAAAGTTTTGACCAAAGTGCAATATTCTCACAAAGAAATCGTTTTCCTACTGTTTTAACCTGTGGTTTTAACTACTCAAAAACGAACCTTCAATTTCTGGATTAACATAGATTTATACCACTAGACCAAAAAGCAGTTGATAATCTAATAAAATCAAACCATAAAAATCTAGATCGACAGCTCCAGATTACTACTTACTACAAGATCACAAAACTGTTATTATGTTGTATGATAATTATAGGTAATAAGTTTTTTTTCTACAGAAATGGGTGTCAACGGGTCTACGCTCCCTCGGCGCATAACCACGTGCAAGTGTCGCAAAATCAGAGGTTTTTCAGCGACCAGCAATGGCAACTGTTCGAACTGCGTATCCATCCGACAGCTCAGGTTCCAACCACCATCTCCACTCCCATCTGTCGCTTCAGAGGCACCAGCAAGAGCTCTCTCGGTGCGATCTAATTTTACGTACTAATTATAAATGTGTATTTTTAAAGATTATTACTATTTTCATGACTAGTCAGGCTAAAATCGAATTTATTACAAAGTGAGTTAATTTAAAATGATGTTGTTTTATTTCAAAGTCTTTGTCTAATTTCCCTTTACACTTAATATGATTTGTTCTTTAAAAAAACATTCAACATTCGCTTCGGTTAGGTAAATTAAAAAAAACAGAAATAGTTTCTACTGTAGGTACAATACACACTATGATACACGCGAAAGTTAGGATGTTTGAATGTTCGTTATCCAACCACCTTTAACCACATAAGGGGTTAGTGTAAAACTTGGCAAGATAGCTCCTGGAATACATTATTAGAATTTTACTGCGGGTAAATAATTCAGTCCCTCGGGAAAACTCATAAAATCTGCAGGGGAAACCGCGACTGGAAAACTACTAAAATTAATAATACCTACTCAAACGAAAATGTAATTAAAAAAACTAAATGCATATTGTGTTTATGATCAGCGTATTTATTTTATCACAACTTAAATTATAATAGTGTATTCCATTTCCAACATTTATTATAAAGCTTGTACAAATAATCTCTAATTACTTAAAAATGAATATTTCGTTTTTGAAACTGATAATTTTTTTTGCATTTATAATGAAAGTCAGTAAGTACCTACATATTTTTACTAGCTGTGCCCGCGACTTCATACGCGTGGTGGTGGTTATTTTTTAATTTATTTCCTATTTATTTGAGATAGCTGTGCCCGGGTCTTCGTCCGCCTGATGGTTATGTTATGTATGAATATGGAAAAAGTTACTAGTTTTTTTGTTTTAAATCCTATTTATAACTTTAACAGTATAACTTTCCTTGCAAGTAACCCGGTTTGTATGGAAAACACGCAGGGTCCAGTACTTATACTGAAAACGCTTCTCCGCGCGTAGGAGCCAGGTCAGCTAGCCCGCGCGCGAAAGTGTATTTCCATACAAACACAAAGAACGTTAGTAAGAAACGCCTAAATACCTAATACACTGTACTAAACACCTTGTTAATCAACTTATATCTATGATTTCAGAGAGTGAATATAAAATGACCGTTCATGATGTAGAAATTACAAAGCGTAAATTAATAAGGATTGTACAGATGACCCAACCCATACACATGGGTATGTATTTCTTAAATAATAATGAAATGCTTATGTCGACCGGTTTTCCTCAAGAAAAAAATTTCAACTAATGAATTTCAAACATTTGGTGACTCTCGTACAGCACAGCAACAGCACACCATGGCGTTTTGATTTTTTTGAGGATATTTTAGCACTCAAACAAAATGCTATTTTATTTCTTAAAAATATGAATGAAAGAGAAAAACAAATTCACTCGGACCACGACCTCAGACAGGTTTCGAACCTGCGCCTATGGATTGCCGGTCCATTGCACTACCACCTA
Source organism: Scrobipalpa atriplicella (assembly GCA_029255725.1). Lineage (NCBI taxonomy): Eukaryota > Metazoa > Arthropoda > Insecta > Lepidoptera > Gelechiidae > Scrobipalpa > Scrobipalpa atriplicella. Next base: position 15,794 of record JARACY010004161.1, on the reverse strand, counting down.
TGCTACCGAGACTGTCGCTGGATCGACGAAATTACTATTCTCTTTCATATGTACACGTCATAGCGACGTTAGCGACATCTAGCCGTGATGTTAAGAACTACACAGGGCTTGACCAGTCCAAATACGATTGGAATTTAAGAGGCTACCCTGAGCCAAGTGGCGGCCTCATCAGTCAAAAAATCATAATCCACTGAAAACACAATCAATCGAAAATCCGGTACGGCGAATTGAAGTTAAAGCAAAGAAGATAATTTAGAACATCATAAACTTGAAATTCATAGTTCCTGGTAGTAACAGAAAGAAAATTTGCGAAAAACGGCCACTTTTAGCACTTTTGCTATCTGTAACTGCTGTAAACACTGAATCATAAGTTTATGATGTTCTAAATTATCTTCTTTGCTTTAACTTCAATTCGCCGTACCGGATTTTCGATTGATTGTGTTTTCAGTGGATTATGATTTTTTGACTGATGAGGCCGCCACTTGGCTCAGGGTAGCCTCTTAAGTCAATAATGATTCGCCTCACTTTTTTACATTTTTGAGGATATTTTAACACTCACAATGCTATTTTATTTCATATAAATATGAAAGAAAGAGAATAATAAATTCGCTCAGGCCATGACCTCAGGCAGGTTTCGAACCTGCGCCTCTGGCTTGCCGGTTATTCTCTTTCTTTCATATTTATAAGAATTTGAATATTACGACGCCTAAAAAAAGCTAGATTCTGTACTGTACTAAACGAAGTGTATTTCTAGATTCCTATAGGAATCAGGGTAAATTATTCAACATTTGATTCCTATACGAACTATATATAAATTATTATGGTAGGTACCTACTTACTACCACGTTCCTAATTTTTTCTTGAATTCTTCCTGCGCAAACTCTTTTGTTTCTCATTTTTCGGCGTAGCAAATCAGTTTCAAAATCAGGTCGTGTTTTAAAGTAGGAATTTTCGCATGATTTATTGATATTAACTTTGGTAAATTATGTTGTGTTCGCAACAGCGGAACATTTTACATCCTCGCTGGGGACAGCGGGACAGACAGCCTACAAGCGGGACTGTCCCGCTCAAAGCGGGACGTATAGCGGGACAGACAGCCTACAAGCGGGACTGTCCCGCTCAAAGCGGGACGTATAGCGGGACAGACAGCCTACAAGCGGGACTGTCCCGCTCAAAGCGGGACGTATAGCGGGACAGACAGCCTACAAGCGGGACTGTCCCGCTCAAAGCGGGACATATGCTAACGTTAGAAATAACCCAACATTAAATTGTTTTCAGACACAGAGGTGAAATTAAAACATATTCAGAAGTATATTGACATGCATGTTGGAACACTTGACTTCGAGCTGGGATTGATATCTGGTAAATTAACAAATCAAATAATTTATTAATTACTCATAGCATCACTTCGCCTTTTTCCGTGGGCGTAGTAAAAAACACCACCCAAAATGAGGAAAAGAAAATACCTCCCCAAACACGTTCACATATGTGGTACTTTGAGGTATTACTGATACGTACCATACAACGTGTAACAGAAAGGGTATATGCATCGAGAAATGTGTGAATCTACCCATGAAACTGAACAACTTTCCCTAAGGAACATAGGTCGAAATACGAATAAAAAAAATTGACTGCCATTTTTTTTTCGTTTTTCGACCTATGTTCCTTAGGGAAAGTTGTTCAGTTTCATGGGTAGATTCACACATTTCTCGATGCATATACCCTTTCTGTTACACGTTGTATAATTATGGAGCACGCTTCCACGCAAAAATACCTGTAAAATTTAGCAAGTGTGATATCAAAATTCAAAATTGCCTTGCACGTACGGATAAAAAAAACTGAAAATGTCATATGGTAAGTATACCGGACAGATAAGTATTACGAACGGCGTTCTTTGTAGGTATAAACTCTAACGTGCCTATTAAAAACAAAAAATGACGTAAAATTTGCACGTGTGGGCTCAATGACTCATTTTCAGTTACACAGTCAGTAAAGGGGTAAAAAAATTATGTGTATAAATTTTAATAAATATACGGTTATGGTAATTATGACCCCTATAGACCCCTTTACTTCTGGAAAAATATTTCATTCCATTGAATTTTATTATATTTTTTTTTTCAATTTAGCGAATCGCGAGGGTTAAGCGGCATATTAGAATTATGATTATGATTGTGTACTTTGATTAGGTAGTTCAGTAAGCTAACACTACGTTTTATTAAAAAAACACAGAGTTCCAGTGAAAAACCTCATTTGTTTCAGGACTGATGTTAAATCGCTTTAGGTTGATCTTAAAATTATACAGGAATATCGTCAAATCTAGAATATTATCAAGAACATAGAATAAATGACTTTGAATACAATGGAGCTGCTATATATGCACAACGCTTGCTTATAAGCAGTAAGTTGTTTTTAGGGTTTCGTACCCAAAGGGTTTGACGGCCCGCACAGCCTAGTTGGCAGTGTTTATGCCTGCTACGCAGAGGGTCCCAGGTTCGATTCCTGGCTGGGCAGGCATTTGAATGATGAATTTAAATGTCTGATTCTGGGTCTGGGCATTCTTTGTGGGTGTTTCTGTGTATGTCCATGGCACCCGGAAATCCTAGTGGAGGCTATGAGTGTGTTTTTTATTACACTGAGGCTCGTATTTATAAAGCGATTTCAAGATTGAGAGCAATATTGAGTGCGGATTTGACAGGTAATTTTGTACTGGAATACATTTCTGATACGAACTCAAACTCGCTGTCACTCTTGAGAGCTGATTATAAATACGGGCCTGAGACTTCGCTGTCTTTCTGTCCGTCTGTCACCAGGCTGTCTCTCATGAACCGTGATAAGTAGAGAGCTATAACAACAAATACTAAAAACAGAATAAAACAAATATTTAAGGGTATTTTTTTGCACACCATACTGCGACGCAAAATCCAGCGTTATGACGTCATGCTTGTTGACAATGATTTAAGGCCCACATAATTTTAGGGTGAGAATCTACCCATGAAACTGAACAACTTTCCCTAGAAACTTAGGTCGAAATTCGAGAAAAGTACTCGCCATCGGTATTTATAGCCTTATCAAATGATTGGATAAACCCAACCGGTGATTTCTTATTGTTACCTAGACTCATTAAATAGATTCTAACATTGAGTAAGTACCCCAGTTTTTATGGAAAACACGCAGTGTCGAACATACTGAATCTGCTAGCCCGCGCGCGGAAGCATGTTTTTCATACAAAGACAAAGATCAGATAATGAGAAACACGCTTCCGCGCGCGGGCTAGCAGATCCCGCTCCTACGCGCGGAGAAGCGTTTTCAGTATGTTCGACTCTGCGTGTTTTCCATACAAACCGGGCGTACGAAGTCGCGGGCACATATATAATTTTTTTTTATATTACACAGCGGGATGTTACTTAGCGCTTATTGTACTCAAAACAGAATTCACTGATGCTGTGGATAGGTAAGTACCATCTTCTTCTTTACGTGTGGGTTTCACATCGAACGACAGTTAAGTACCTTACAAAATGTAAAATGTACAAAGAATAAAAATAAAAATAAATAACATTTCATTTCCAAAATTAGGCAAGTAGTTGGCAGCTAATCCTTATGCTCAGTTTTCGACATTTTTATCATCATATTGGGAATAAAGGGGATGTAACATTTTTGTATGGAGCCTGGCATAGTGTGAATGCCGACCCTTAATTTTTTTTATCGATATTGCGGCGCATATTCCTAAACCATTCGAATTTACACACAAAATACGGGGTGTAAGGGATAGCGTCCCGCAAACTTATAGGGGTTGCTCAGTCAACGAAACTGAACAACTACCACCAGGATTTTTTATCAGGAAATTAATTTGCTTTTTTAAACGACTCCAAAACAAAGGAGGAGGTTCTCAATTCGGTTGTATGTTTTATTATTTTCATACCTAATGACCAGCTCGTTCATACAATTTGTATGGAAAAGCAAAATTTTTTTTTAATATCCTGAAAAAAAATACCTGGTTATAGTTGTTCAGTATCGTTGACTGAGCAACCCCTATCAGTTTGCGGGACGCTGTCCCTTACACCCGGTATAGCAATCGAAAATATGTGAAAAGAGCTGTGACTGTGGCGCCATCAGTTTTAAATGAATTGTGCCTAAAATATAAACATTTTCATGAATATTTTACGTTTGGCGACAATCGCAACTAGGCTCGATTTTGTAATCCATAATATTATAATAATTCACACTAATCATAAAAGACACGTATTGCCAATGTGCTAAAAGTGGCCACTTTGAAGAACTTTTAGCACATTTGCAATACATATATTTTATGCTTAGTGTGAATTATTATACTTATTATGGATTATAAAATCGAGCCTCATGTGCGATTGTCGCCAAACGTAAAATATTCATGAAAATGTTTGTATTTCAGGCACAATTCATTTAAAATTGATGGCGCCACGGTCGCAGACATTACCGAGATATTTTTAATCAAAAACATCGGAATTTTGAAAAATCAATCTTAAAATAAAAATTAATATGACACTTTAGACAGAAATCACCAATTATATTTTAGGTTTGTATTTACGTGTAGAGTCAGATAGATTAGGTCTAATCATGAGCTGAAATATTTTTGTAAAATATAAGGGTCGGCATTCACCCTATGCCAATAATGTAACATCTCCTTTGCTAACAAACTGAAATAACAGTGTGCGACATGTTTTATTTTTAGACATATGCATAAACACAAACAACTAAAGGACATATTACGACAATGTAAAAAAGATAAGACATGTAGTCGTCGTAGGTCTATGGACGAACCGGAGCTTGGTCCAGAAGACTTAGAATCTGATTATTTTGGGCATAATGTGCCTAAGGTTTCGAAGGTAGTGATTTTCAGATTTCATAAGGATGTGGAACTTTCTGACCTTTTTAAGTATAAGTATTAAGTACTTATGCTTCCATGCTGGACTGGGAGTGATAGAAAAACATAGAATGTGCCAGCTGCACATCCTCCCGGGCATGCTGTAAAAGTTAGCTAAGGGATTCGAGGGTTTCAGTATTATAATTTAGGCGATGGGCTGACAACCTGCCACTATAGCAATATACAGATCCATCTGGAATAACCCTCAAAATTTGTCAGACGTGGCGGAACGACCTATGTTTAGGTTGTTTACGCTCTGCCTACCCCATGAGGGATAAAGGCGTGATTATATGTATGTATGTATTAAGTACTTAATATACCGGTAAGATTGCAGTGACTATATAACTTTGAATATCTATGTAGATAAATACATCAATACAGTTATACAACGTGAAACATAAAGGGAATATGCATCGTTAAATGTGTGAATCTACCCATGAAACTGAACAAATTTTCTTAAGAAAAATAGGTCAAAATTCGAAAAAAAAATTACTTTCCATACTATACCTACCACCATGGTTGTACATTTAGCATTACTGTTACTTTTTGTAAAGCGCATGTTTAAGTACTACCCATTGTATAACTGTTTTTTTTTTTCATTCGACACATTTTGTATGGAAGGTAAATTTTTTTTTTGTTTTTCGGCCTATGTAGGGAAAGTTCAGTTTTATAGGTAGATTCACACTTTTCTCGATGCATATACCCTTTCTGTTACACGTTGTATTTACTTGTGTTTTCCATTTTCTATAAACATACAACTATTTATTATTGCTTCCATGCTGGACTGGAAGCGATGGAAAAACGTAGAATGTGCCATCTGCATCTCCTCCCGGGCATGCTGTAAAAACCAGCTAAGGGATTTGAGGGTTTCAGTATATTGTAATTTAGGCGATGGGCTGACAACCTGTCACTACGGTAATATACAGATCTATCTTAAACAACCCTCAAACTTGTCAGACGTGGCGTAACGACCTTTGTTTGGGTCTTTGACGCTCTGCCTACCCCGTTAGGGATACAGGCGTGATAGTATGTATGTATGTATGTACCTATACAACTATTTTAGTGACAAACATTATAATTCATCCATCGACTGGACATGGACAAGAACAAGTCCATAGCTTCATCCTATATCTAACACTAGCTTTCTATCAGTGGTGTCACCCGCTGCTAAAAAAGTTTTCCCGTGGGAATGATGTAATTTCCCATAGTAAAAAGTAGCCTATGGTGATCGTAGCTTTCTAATGGTGAAAGAAGTAAGAATTTTTGAAATCGGTCCAGTAGTTTTTGAGTTTATTCTTTACAAACATACACACACACACACACAAAAATCCAAAAATACAAAATCTTTCCTCTTTATAATTATTAGTGTAGATGATAATGACAATCATATTTGTATGTTTTTTTGATACAATTCTTAAAATATTCTCAGAGTACCAAGGATCCAGACATGGTGGAAAAATTGTTCCTGTTGGAAGAAAATAGTATTGATGTACCTTATGAAAAACTACCCAAGGTAATTCTGGAACCCTCCAACCAAACCAATTTTCTCATAACGAAAGACTACTGGTCAACTGAGAACGTAATTATGTGACGGATAATCATGATAAGGATTGTAGAACCACGGTATAAATTTTGCATTAGCTAAAGTTGATCAATTATGGTGCCAATAATATTTCTCGCATCACATTATGTACATCTATTTTGCCACACTAGGAACCTCATTTGAAGCCTTTGTAATTATTTAAGAAACATGAAAAACATTGTTTCATGTAATAATATTGTTCAAACAGATTCGTGAACATCGTGACAAATTTAAAAAAATAAACGAGTGGCTTCGATATTTGGCAAATGGTGGTATAGCAAAGAATAAGTTGAACATAAACATTGACGAATATGAGGATGATATTTATGATCTTGCAAGTACGGATCCTATACCTACGACTCCGATGACGAAGTTAGTAACAAAGATAGATAAGATGACGCCTCATCCAAGTCCACCATTCCGAAACAATGAAAAATTTATGGGTTTGTACCTATATTATGTACTCAGGTATGTTTAGATGTTTGGCTTATAGTAGTATATGAAAAGTAAGAAATGAATAAATAAGGCTTAAAATTGCTACCTTCGGAGTGCTGTTCCATCGTTCTTCCAACTGAGCTACCACAAAACAAGTCTTGCATGCTGGACTAGGAGTGATAGAAAAACATAGAATGTGCCAGCTGCATCTCCTCCCGGGCATGCTGTAAAAATCAGCTAAGGGATATGAGGGTTTCAGTATTGTAATTTAGGCGATGGGCTGACAACCGCTGTCACTATAGCAATATACAGATCCATCTGGAATAGTTACGTTACGTTATACTTTACTCATTTCAGCCTGCTTTCAAAAATGTGACTACGATTTGTATAATAATTTATATTAAATAAACTGTTTTGTGTCTTTCCGAGCACTATCTAACTAATATTTATTTTTCATGTTTGGCGATATTTAGGTGTAGAAGAAGAAATAGAGGCTATGCATGAAGAGCTGAGAATAATTACTGAGAATTCAAAGAAACCGAAAGTTCCATGGGCTGTAAGGGGAAGCGATTACGAATTTAAAAAGAAAGCTAGAGACGAGTACCGTGAGAAAATGCGAGCAGGTTTCGATCCTAAGAGAGAAGGAATAGATATCGAAATGCCATACGACTACTAAATATATTATATTTAGTGGTCGTATGGCATTGTTACTCAAATTAGATTATAATTTGAGAAACAATGCCATGCGACTACTAAATATAATATATTTAGTTGTTTTAAAACAGTACATAATGTCAAACTTAAATGTTTTAATATATTTATAATATAAATTTTATTATTTTACCTTAAGGTATGATTGCAATATAATAATCAATGCAATCATATCTTGGTGATTTGATAAAATTTGTTTCCGAAAAACCGGACATTTTAAGAAATAGAAAATCTATCGATAAATCTCGCCACAAATTGTAAATGATGTTTAATCATAAATCTCTATAAAATTTTCATGTTCCAAACACTTTGGATTATTTTTATTACCCTACTTGGAATTTTATTATGGGAGACGATGTTGAAAAGGAAAATAAATGTTAATAAGCGGTCCTTTTGGGTAGAAAGGAAGATTTACGGGGGCCAATTTCGATATAGGCTTAAATTTATGGGAAGTGGTTAGGTACACAGAGACCTTTAAATCAAAATTTCCTATTTTCTATTTCTTTGTTTTTCTTAAAATTAGTTAATTATCCCTTGATAAAATTATAAGAATGAAAAGAAAATTAGTTTCGGTCACTGAGTTATATTATGTACTCACTAGAAAAAAAAACGCCAAACAAAAAATTTATCCACGGAAATGTGGCATTTGACAAGTTGATGATTTTTCAATCTATGATTGTCAATATACCAAAATGGCGACACCGCGGCGGGAGCAATAAAATTATATCTTCAAAAATCAATTTGGTTAGTATTAATGGCCGTTTTGTTAAATTTATCAATGTAATGCCTCGTAAATATGTTTTTTCTATTTAATTGTATAAACTTGACAAAGTATTTATTTTTTTTTGAAATATTTGTTAGTCGCTGTTTTGACGCGCAGTCGCATTGAGCGGCGTTGGTGAGTGACTGAATGAGTTGACGCTGTATTTTTGCTAGCGATGCAATCTCTAGTGAATAAATACATTATTCCTCTATGGTTTCAGTTGAAACAACTTCCGGCTTTTGTTAGTAGTAAACAACTCGTATGTAGGTAGGTACAAAATCTGTCAACCAGTTGAGAAAGTAACATATTAAGTGCAAACAAAAAGTAACTATCTCCGTGGTCTAGTGGTCTGAGCCATGGGCTCACGACCCGGAAGTCCCAGGTACGATTCCCGGCGGGGGACAACGACTTTGTGTTGTTGTTTCTATAGTTTGGTTAGGTTATCGTATGGCATTGGTCATGTAAATATTCGGTCCTGCGCCTGATTTCTCTCTGGTTGTGTCAGTCAGACTGTCCTATCAGAAAAAGAGATTGAAGGAATAGAGAGTGCATCTGTGTGTTGCGCAAACGCTTGGGCACTAAAAACTTGTCCCGCGCATTTGGCCGATCTCTGAGAAATTGGCCGCCATCGCCGAAAATCGGTTTTGGAGGACTATAATTAAACTACTTTTATTAAAAAGTGATGATGACGCCCTTTGTAAATAAGTTTTACAAACGCACAGAAACGAATGTTTTACAATTTTGTTCCTAACTACCATATAGCAGGAAAAAACCCAGCGGATTTACTAGGTAAGTAATGTTCAGCGAGACGTGGAAAATAGCCGTAAATATCAATTATAGTCTGAAGATACTAAAAGTTTTATATTGGATCGTAAACAATGATAATTTGCTTCAACAGCGAGCACTGCAGAAGCACAGTGTTTTTTTGAGTGTGTTTTATGTCATTTGTTACATTTTCATGTTGGATTGAGTGTAATAAATACATTGGCACATGTAAAAGTTCTAGTATGCTATATGTATAAGTTAGTAATGGCAATGATTATGATGACAAGACACCAAAGAAATATAATAAAATATAAAGATTTTTGGAAATTTATCATAGTAATTGGTGTTGTTTTATTTATTAATTAATATGCGTACAAAATATTATCCGTATCTCAACTTATTTACAAAAAATATCGAAAATTATAGTAACAACAGTAAGTTGTTTAGGAGAAATGACCATTTCAAAACAACCATTTGCCGGTAGAAATCACCTTAATTAAGAATTGAATTGAATTAGGTTCTTCATTAGGATGTTTATTTGGAGTCAAAGCTAAGCGTAGCTGATTCAACTTTATGCGTATAGTATAGTAGTCGCAGTAATTTTTCTACGTCGTAGAACTACGACTACGACAGATAAGTTAAGTACATCGAAAATGCGTACGTCTTTGGGAATCTGCTTACATTATGCCTACGAACACGCCCATTCCTAGTTTTGGAAATATTTATGGGGCCATATAGAATTCTGAAATCACATATAGGAGGGGTTTTTGTGTATGAGTTTTACTTCCTTGGTGGAATGATGGTGAGAATTAGGTAGTCTGTATCGAAATAGGTTCTTTTAGGTGAAATAAAAACAGGTGTCGAAGAATTGGAGAGGCGAGTGCCTCCAACGTCTATTACTATCTTCCTGACAGAACCCTTGTCAATGCTAGGACGCAGCAGCAGTACAAATAAATATATACCTAGGCAAATACCAAAATACCAACTAGTTCCTCGTATATTTGTTACGGAATAATGTTACGGTGAAATCAATTTCTTAAAGGAATTTATGGGTTTTTAGTCAGCAGTTATTATTCTTTAAATAAGTCATAAACAACGCTTTGCTAGCCTGATTGATAATGATAAGAGTCACGCAAACTTGGTAACGGACTGACTCGGCCTGCTTAACTGCTAAGAATTAAACTTGTTTGTATATACCTTGCTAGATAAAATTAATCAGTGTTCGCTTTCGCTTGGGTATAAAAACTTTGGTAAGTACTTACACTATAGCCTATAGGTACTTATAAAGCAATAAATTAACTTCCAATATTACTTACAGTCTTTACCACAGAAGAGTAAATCATATCACTGGCCTTTACTAACAAAAAAGTTAAGTTGCGTAGGGAGCCATACAACTAAAGCCGAGTTTACATTTTGCTTAGTGACAAGTGCGAGTGACAAGTGGCAAGTGTTTAGTACGTGTGGATAGGCACTGACAAAACCTTTGTAAGTTCACACGTACTAAGCACTAAGCACTTGCCACTTGCACTTGTCACTCGCACTTGTTACTAAGCAGAATGTAGGTAAACTCGGCTTAAGACTAAGTAAATTCTGATGTGACTCAGCAGAAAACTGGAAGACGAAAGTGTAAGCAAAAGGATTATAAAGTTATAACACAGTAAAAACAAGAAACAGTAAAATGTTTCCATGCAAGCGACTGAAGCCAGCCGTGCAAGGGCCCGTAATGTAACCCGTCTTGAATGTATTTGCATACCGGTTCGCAATATAACAAGGGGATAGAGCAAACAGATATAGACCAGTTTCAGTAGTTTTTATGAGGATGTTTACTGTTTCTTTCTTTATACTGTGCTGAGAATTAGTTTGTGGATGGACAGTGACAAAGTGGTGGCAGCAGCAGGAAATACTCAGAGAAGTTTTGGCGGTGGAACTTGTCTGATGGTATGATGATTATCGTTTTATTGGTATTTTTATACTAACAGAAAAAAAATGGTAGGTATTATAGCAGAGAGGCTAATCAAAAAAATTGTCTAGTGCCCGATAGAATTCCAAGAGGTTAGCTAGTAAAAAAGAAGGTTGAATTATAGCTTGTACACAATTTCATTGGAAGATTAAAATAGAACAATAAATTCAAGAACAGTTTGTAGACACTAAAGTTACGCAAAATTAGAGAGCACTTTAATGCCATAAAATAATTTAGAGAAATTTTAACCACACTCAACCACAATAGGTTTAAATAAAATGTTTAAGTTAAATTTTATCATTCTCGTAGATTATCCTAGAACTTGGATCCCAGCCAGACGCACTGCAAATGTTTTGAAGTTAGATAACTAGCGCCACCTCTTGAAATTGAACAACACTACTGTGTGGTTTGGGTTCATTTTCATGCTGTAGTCGTTTTAAGGTTCTCCTGTCTGGCAACCCCGACTCGCGAGCAACTTCGAACCAAGTTTCTGTTTTGTGAAGTACCTACGCTCCAGAGATTCTATGAATTTCTATTGAAACGTGCTAGATGGCGGTGTAAGGTTCTTGACGAGGTGGAAATCAAGGGAACTCGGAGTCTAGATTTTTTTTAATACCGGGAGTAAAAAAATAGCTGGCCATAATTTGGTGTGATTGTATCCATGAAACTGAACAACTTTCCCCAAGGGACATAGGTCGAAATACGAAAAATAATTTGGCCCTCCCATACAATATCCATAATGGTATCAGCGGCTCGAGTCAATTTGTATGGGAGGGGAGGGTCAATTTTTTTTTCATATTTCGACACAATATGTTCCTTGGGAAAAGTTGTTCAGTTTCATGGGTAGAATCACACCCTTAAATTTGGCCAGCTATTTTTTTACACCCTATACATTTTTTTCTAAAACACTGTCTTCACAAATTCAGTCACTGGTAGCAACTTAGTTCACTCGCATAATTTCATGCAATACTTCATTGTAGGACAACCAATAATTCTGGCCCATTATAATGGTCCTTTCGGTAAAATTTGTGCGCAATCACGCATAAATATAAATTTGTGCTTTCATGCGTTGTAATTTAATAGGAATGCTGATACTTTGAAGCACTGAAACGGGGTCAAAGATTAGAAATTGGTGAACAGAGAACGAGAATTGAGTGTTCTTAATGCATATTTATTACTTGTTCTGAAAGGCCAATAATAAAATAATACGGTAGTTTGTCTGGATTTCTAGAAGAGCTTTTTTTTTGTAAAGTCATACCATTTTATTTTTGAAAACAGTGTATTGGCATCGTATAAAATAGTGTAATTTTATATCTTGTGTCGGATAGAGTTCTTTAAATTCTAACATATTTTTTCACCCTGTAGGTAGGTATGCGAGCTATACTATGTAGGCCAAACTTTCTAGATTTCAATGTATGAAAAATTTGACACCAGGGTTCATCGGGTCGATGGAATCGAAACCCACTGGTCAGAAGATTTTTTTGGCGATAATATTTTAGAAACTTTAATATAATACAAGCTGGCTACTGATTGTATTGAGTATCTTCTTCAATCTGAAATGTGTAACAAAGTTTGTTAGATATAGCGCTTGTAAACCTGCATACCCTGTAATTAAAAGATAAGTACATATCCTTGTATGCTGAATGAAATGTATTTTTTTATCGTTTAAGCACCCATTGATATAGGCACTGAGCTAATGTATGGAGCAGACATCATCCAAGCACTTTATGTCCCATTTAATATGTGTGCATGCACTCATATTCATACTAGAGGTCTGACTAGATTTTTTAATAAAAAAAAGTTAAAAAGTTAGAAACATGTCGCACTGGGTATTAATATAAAAAGAATAAGTTTTCATAAGTAATTACGTCAATATAAACCCTTTAAAATTAAATACGGACGAAATTCGTGAGGACGCCTTATTGAATTTTGGGGACATGTATGTTCGTGATGGCTGTTCCATATACGCTAGTATAATGGTAGTTCAGTGGATATAGGTGCCTATATTTTCCATCTGAAACTATTAATAGCTAAATCTCATCCCGACTCTACTATAAATGGGGCGACAATTACGCGATAAGGCGAACATTATGGTAGAGGTGGACAGCACGGATATGGTAACCCCAATCACTTGCCAATTAAAACGATATTACCCACATCCACTGAACCCATTTACTAATCGGTCTAAATAGGGTAATCGTTTTACTGGTGTTTAGTTTAGGATATTAAACTGGTTTTTGCTTATTAAAATTATCTAGCGTTTTACCGACCTATTGCTAGGGATGATTTCCCACTTTTTATACTCCACTTTGCCTGGTCTTATAATTCCATGCTGAACTGGGAGTGATGGAAAAACATAGAATCTGCCAGCTGCATTACCTCCCGCGCATGCTGTAAAAATCAACTAAGAGATTCGAGGGTTTCAGTATATTGTAATTTAGGCGATGGGCTGACCACCTGTCACTACAGCAATATACAGATACAGGGTGGCCAAAAAGTCGTGGATCAAACGAAACAGGGAGATAGAGGAGGTAATTTCCAACATAAAAAAATCTTTCCCCAGCATGGCCATAACTTCATTGCACGAAAAGATATGAATTATTTTAGTTTTTTCAATGAAATTACCGAGTTTTTTTACAATTTAATCTGTAAAAAATTAAATTGATTAAAAACAATAAAACAAATGCTGTTGTATTATGAGTCGATAATGTATCAATACTACAAAAATTGTTTTGCAGCTCTTGGTATCAAACTTAACGAGCAATGATTTTTTTTCCGTAAATTTTGAAGCGTTACAAAAAATTACTTCACACTTTAAGAGCACTTTTTGGAAAAAAAATGTATTACGGAAAAATGACCTTGTATTAAAAAAACTTGCTGGTTTAATGCTGATTCAAATGAGGTACAACACTTTACTCTTTGATCTTTAGTTTTGGATTTATGGTCGTTTTTTTCATATCAAGGTGCAATGAAGTTATGGCCATGCTGGGGAAAGATTTTTTGTTGGAAATTACCTCCTCTATCTCCCTGTTTCGTTTGATCCACGACTTTTTGGCCACCCTGTATCTGTATATTGCTGTAGTGACAGGTGGTCAGCCCATCGCCTAAATTACAATATACTGAAACCCTCGAATCTCTTAGTTGATTTTTACAGCATGCGCGGGAGGTAATGCAGCTGGCAGATTCTATGTTTTTCCATCACTCCCAGTTCAGCATGGAATTATAAGACCAGGCAAAGTGGAGTATAAAAAGTGGGAAATCATCCCTAGCAATAGGTCGGTAAAACGCTAGATAATTTTAATAAGCAAAAACCAGTTTAATATCCTAAACTAAACACCAGTAAAACGATTACCCTATTTAGACCGATTAGTAAATGGGTTCAGTGGATGTGGGTAATATCGTTTTAATTGGCAAGTGATTGGGGTTACCATATCCGTGCTGTCCACCTCTACCATAATGTTCGCCTTATCGCGTAATTGTCGCCCCATTTATAGTAGAGTCGGGATGAGATTTAGCTATTAATAGTTTCAGATGGAAAATATAGGCACCTATATCCACTGAACTACCATTATACTAGCGTATATGGAACAGCCATCACGAACATACATGTCCCCAAAATTCAATAAGGCGTCCTCACGAATTTCGTCCGTATTTAATTTTAAAGGGTTTATATTGACGTAATTACTTATGAAAACTTATTCTTTTTATATTAATACCCAGTGCGACATGTTTCTAACTTTTTAACTTTTTTTTATTAAAAAATCTAGTCAGACCTCTAGTATGAATATGAGTGCATGCACACATATTAAATGGGACATAAAGTGCTTGGATGATGTCTGCTCCATACATTAGCTCAGTGCCTATATCAATGGGTGCTTAAACGATAAAAAAATACATTTCATTCAGCATACAAGGATATGTACTTATCTTTTAATTACAGGGTATGCAGGTTTACAAGCGCTATATCTAACAAACTTTGTTACACATTTCAGATTGAAGAAGATACTCAATACAATCAGTAGCCAGCTTGTATTATATTAAAGTTTCTAAAATATTATCGCCAAAAAAATCTTCTGACCAGTGGGTTTCGATTCCATCGACCCGATGAACCCTGGTGTCAAATTTTTCATACATTGAAATCTAGAAAGTTTGGCCTACATAGTATAGCTCGCATACCTACCTACAGGGTGAAAAAATATGTTAGAATTTAAAGAACTCTATCCGACACAAGATATAAAATTACACTATTTTATACGATGCCAATACACTGTTTTCAAAAATAAAATGGTATGACTTTACAAAAAAAAAGCTCTTCTAGAAATCCAGACAAACTACCGTATTATTTTATTATTGGCCTTTCAGAACAAGTAATAAATATGCATTAAGAACACTCAATTCTCGTTCTCTGTTCACCAATTTCTAATCTTTGACCCCGTTTCAGTGCTTCAAAGTATCAGCATTCCTATTAAATTACAACGCATGAAAGCACAAATTTATATTTATGCGTGATTGCGCACAAATTTTACCGAAAGGACCATTATAATGGGCCAGAATTATTGGTTGTCCTACAATGAAGTATTGCATGAAATTATGCGAGTGAACTAAGTTGCTACCAGTGACTGAATTTGTGAAGACAGTGTTTTAGAAAAAAATGTATAGGGTGTAAAAAAATAGCTGG
>JARACY010004160.1:0-28436 GCA_029255725.1 Scrobipalpa atriplicella | reverse complement strand
ATGACTTGGTATGTATGTATGTATGTTTGAAAACACATTGCTGCCGCCACTTTTTTCTAGTCGTCGAGTACTATTTATTTATTTTATTTAACCAGTTTTTTACACAGAATATTACACGTAACTTTCACGGTTAAAATTTATCTCTTTCTAAAGTTACGCTTTTTTACCGTAATCTATATAAATTACCGTAAAATACCAGAATTTTTCCAGCGTATTCGGGTAATATACGTATAATTTTGCATCCCTAGTCGACGCCATCCAACCAACATTATGCAAAGCAACGCGCATTGTCTAGGCGGGACGCAGGCGTTTTGATGAATAGGCTTTTATTCTTATAGCTGAGGCATTGTGTGGTATCGGAAAAATAGAGAATCTTTATAGAGTTGTCCACTACAATCAACCAATGGGGATAAAAACTGGGAACTAAATGGCGCCACCAGCGAGTGTTCCTTTTTCCTGTGATTGGTCAGTAATCTGTCAATGTCAATGTCAATATCAGTTTTGCGTCTTCTCATTGGTCTCTTTTGGAACACTCGCTGGTGGCGCCATCTGCAATTAGCTTTACATTTTTATCCTCATTATGTCAATTAAACCCCTATTAGACTATGCGATTTCAAGACAGTCTTACTAAGACAGTCTAACAGTCTAATTAGACAAGCTCGCTATTACACTGTGCTGAATACCGCATGCTAACTCATTTGCAAGGCGAACTCTGTCAGCGACGGTTGTCGTAAGAGTCATGGGAAAACTTTAGAAATACCAGAAAATTTCCGTAGCTCTTACCGCGACTATTAGTATGAATAAATATTAAAAATACAAAAGAAGAATATGGGTAAAGAAGTATTTACTTCTTCGAGAAAAATTATCAAATATGCAAATATTGAGTGTTTTGGAACCATCTGACTCTTTAGAGTAGGAGTTGCTAACTTTGAACATCTTTTGAAATTAATTACTCCATATAATCAAAATACAGACGTCTCTCCTGTGCGGCGGATGAGCGCTGACTGAGCGGTCTAAGCGTGCTAAGTCTTATTACACCACGCGATGTCAAGCAAGTAAGCAAGTTAGCACGGCCGAATCCACTCGATCGGTCTAATTAGACAGACTAACTTGCTAAGTCCTATTACACTATGCTAAGTCTTAGTAAGACTGTCTTGATATCGCATGGTCTAATAGAGGCTTTATTCTTATCGGGTCCTTGTATAGCATACGTTACTTCATAAAGTTTACGTTTTGCCTGTAAATTGTCCCGGTAAAAAAACATTGATTTCCCCATACAAAATCTCCATCTCGATCAGAAAAAGTATGAGGAATCTAGTTTTTTATGTCCGAAAAGATTTTCTTCGTGAAAGATGTTCAGTTTCACTGACTGTGCTACTGAAGCTGTCCCTTACATACTGTATTTTTTTCTTATAGCGAAGAACAAGGATCCTTATATGGATTACCATGAAAGGAATAAGTAGGTTAGTAGCAGTCATTCGATTCAGAAGAGCCGAATATGTTTTTCACATAGAATCACAAGAAATAAATTAACCAGTACTAAACAGAACTATTATTGCAGAGAACACAAAATAAACAGCGAGCTAGTTAATTATAAATCGAGCTATAATGGATTCACCGCAGCTGTTTGGGATTATTCAAATACTTTCCTGTGTGGATAATTACGTTATCTGACGGATCATTTAGATTCAGACTGATAAATTGCTTTTATATTTTAAAGCACCACTTACGTAAAGCTATTCTATGCTAGGCCTCGTATTTATTAAGCGATCTCAAGATTGAGAGTAATATTTAAGTATGGATTTGTTCCAAATGGCATTTCTGATACGAACTCAAACTCGTTTTCAGTTTCATTTAGCTGATTATATACGGATTATAGAATGTGCCAGCTGCTTCTCCTCCCAGGCATGCTGTAGAAGCTAGCAAAGGGATGTAAGGGTTACAGTATATTGTAAATTAGTCGATGGGCTGACTAGCAATTTAAACATTTCAATCTAAAATTGTCAATATTTTGTCAGACGTGATGAAAACGCCTTTTACTTGGCGTTTTACGCTCTGCCCACCCCGTAAGGAATAGAGGCGTGACTTTAAGTATGTATGTATTATTTACATGTCTATCGCCAGCTTTTATAATGTCTCTTTGTATTATGTAGGTACACATTTCGTCAGGGAAAGAAACCTTCGCTGTTTTCTCATGAATATAACATGGTATATTACGATTCAGATACGAAAATATTGTTGTATATGTTATACTGTTTTGTCTTACTTTGATCCTATTTCTGAGTTGTGTCAGTCACCCAACCGACAATAGAATCGGGTCACCTTTTTTTTCTCAAACACGGGAAAGTCAACTAGTATTACTCTATTTGTTTTTATTCATCCCCTCCCGGGCATGCTGTAAAAACAGCTAAGGGATCCGAGGGTTTCAGTATTGTAATTAAGGCGATGGGCTGACAACCTGTCACTAATATACAGATCTATCTAGAATAACCCTCAAAACTTGTGAGACGTGGCGGAACGACCTCTGTTTAGGACGTTTACGCTCTGCCTACCCCGTTAGGGATAAAGGCGTGATTATTATTTATGTATGTATATGTATGTTTTTATTCTTTAAGAACGTTTAATACCAAACTAGATTAAATTGTTTTATAGAATTTGTACTATTAATGCTAGAGATAAACGTAACCTAGTTATTAACATTATTTGATTTGATTTACAGTTTTTTATTTATTCTCGTCTAAATACAATACATCAGAAATCTGATGTAAATAATTTATTGTCAAAATTAATAGGCATGTTGACTGAGTGGCTAAAAAAAATCAAAACGTTTATACCTTAAAACTGATGGCTAAAATACTGTGGATCTCATTCATCATTTAAAAAAAATGCTCATTTCGATTTAATAATCAAGTTAAAAATATAGAAGTTATTGATTTGAGTAGACAACATTTACTTGCGTGTGACGTCATAACCCAGTATTTTAATACCATAAAAAGTTGCTGATTTGATTAGTAGTCAAATAGCTTAAATGAAATAATTGAATAAGTATGAATCTATTTATGTTTACTACAGATGCTTTGTTACTGAATATTTATATTGAAATGTCTTTTATTTACTTACTAAAACAAATTTTTGAAGTAGGTATATAAAACTGGGGCGCCCCGGATTCGCTGTTCTGGAGTATAAAAGTGATTTGCAAAGAAACCCTTCGTAAACATTGCCAAAATCACTCTCTTTTTTTCTTTGTAATCATTTTGGCGCAACGTGGAACGGTTTGTTGTCGTATAAGATGGTTCCTTTTATCATCGATTTACTTATAATGTTGTTTCTAAAGCTAAGGTTGTGTATGAAAACTTTGTAAGCAGAAACTTGATTCATAATTTTATAACGAAATATACTTAAATGAAAATTATTACCCGCGTCAAATGAGTTTTCCCGTGAAATGAAGCTTGCTGTGTTCCGTCGGTGCGTGAGATTACCAGTGCCTTAACAGGCGTCTTCTGGGTTATCTCGCTCCATCGTCGACTCTGTAACAGTCATCGCTGACCTTTACCTAGAGTCAAAAGCTAACCCATTCCAAGTAAAAAAAAAAAAGGATTTTGCGGCGAAAAAATGTTGTCTTCCCCATATTTTGTATGTCGAGGTATTCATTTGAGCTAGGTTTTGGCTCGTCAGTTTACATCACTCGCCAGTTTCTCTAACTGGTCAGTTTCCAAGATTCGTCAGTTTCAAGTAATTTCTCAATTGGTCAGTTTCCAATTCATTTAGTTCCTATGACAAAGTCAATTCCCTAAATGAATTTGTTATTCAAGTTTCAATATAAGTTGTTCAGTTTCGTTGACTTAGCAACCCCTTTCAGTCTGCGTCCCTTACACCCGTTATATATGTGTTTTTATGTAGGTATGTAAGTAATTAAGTGCTGGTATTAGTCTCCGTCTTAGCGAGTGGGTTTCCAAATCAATCAAGAGATGTAGAGCTTATTCCCCTAAGCAACTGATTGTATCGCGATAAGAAGAAAGATTTCAGGCTTGAACACCAATTGCCTCCGTTGTCTAGCGGTCTGAGCCATGGGTTCCCGATCCGGAGGTCCTGGGTTCGATTCATGGTTGATAATTTATCACTTTGTGATATTTTCCCCAGTTTGTTTAGGAAATTGCAGGCTAGCGAGTGGGTTTCCGAATCAATCAAGAGATGTAGAGCTTATTCCACTAAGCAACCATTATCGCGATAAGAAGATAGATTTCGGGCTTACCTATACCTTATTTTATGTACTATGTTTCCTTCCGGGTATTTCATGAGGAAAGTTGATAGGCATTTTAATACGGGGTGTAAGGGACAGCTTCCCGCAACGAAAATGGACAACTTACTGGTATATATTTGTTGAAATAAATAAAAAAATAAAAAAAAAAACATTCACAAAGAAATTCTTTTAGAAATTAAAAAAGAAATTGGCTTTCCCATACAAATTGTTGATTAGGTGGTAGTTTTGTATGGGGAAGTCAATTATTTTTTTTGCGTTTTCTAAATGAATCTGAAAGCTGTTCAGTTTCGTTGATTGAGTAACCCCTACCTATCAGTTTGCGTGCAAATGACCCGTGCTTAGAGCCGATGCAATAAAATAATGTGTACAAAGCACGAAAATATTAAACAAATTAAAGACTTTCTAAAAAATTTGACACTTTATACGCAACTCCACCGATGGTTTTACCTTCACATTTCACTCTACAAACAAACGAAGAGCCAAGGCAGACAGCTGACAGTTACCACTCGCAAACTACGTCAGATACAGAACGACAACGCTTCACATGAATGTGCGAAACAAGTAATTTAAAAAGTTCAAAAACCCAACTGCGTAAGAGTAAGCTTCTTTATGTGTGCTGTAAGAAATTTCTTTTTTAGAAATAAGCAGTGCCTGTTGAATCTTAATTCCCTATGTTATTGTTCTGTATATGTTTCTATGTGCAATAAGCTGTTAAATAAGAAAATAAACTCCAAACCTTAAATCGTTATAAATCCTAAACGATCACACAAAACGAAAAAATATTTGCAAATATCTATTCCATGATACCCCACTCGGCATAATTCATCGAATTTCAAATTCTTAATTTTTACAAAATGGCGTCTGATCGTTTCCATATTAAATTTTGATCAAAATTATGTATTCAGTGACACTCGCAAGGTTAATACAAATCGATTGACGTAAAAATCCTCAGAATCAGCCCACGCGTTCGGTCTCTAGAGTGCCACAAAGGAACAAACATACACAAATAGGCTGATACACATACATTACCCTTCTTTGCGTTGCACAGTCGGGTAAAAAGGAACTAAAGGTGCCGCCATAGCGCCAACGTCACTTTGACGGTTCTGTTTGTATGCCAGAGCCTCTACCCACATTCATTTAAAGCCGTGTCGTACTATACTCTCACAGAAATCGTAGATACCGTTTGTATCAGAGCACCTGCGTTGGGTTTGGATAGGTACTGCCGACAGATTGACATTCATCCAATCTGTTACTGCCTCGCTGCGGGTTTGTTTGTTTACTAGTGTGAGGGATTTCTTTCACTTTTTAATGGCAGCATGACCATATCTCACCCTAGTTGAACTGGGAGCGTTTATAATTATAATTATTATAATATAGCATGTACCAGACACAATTTATGCGATGCATAAACTGTCACACTCAAATTGATAAGATAAATCCCGTGGATAAATCTTATCTGCACACAATTCTTCGTCATGATTGTATTCTTCTCCACAATTCTTAGTCACAAGCTTTTATTATGTACGCACAATTATATAAATATTTTTTTACTTTTATCTAATTAAAATATTATTTAGAATTCATATTACTAACAATACCACCGCAAAGATTGCGTCGGCGTCCATTTTGGCGCGCGGTTCCCGCCCGGCTTATTTTTACCGCAAAAGTAAACGTACGATTTATTCGCGTCTCGTAAACTCGGTTCGGCTGCGCGTGCGCACATAACACACACATAACGTATAATCACGTCTGTATCCCTTACGAGGTAGGCACAGCTTCGACTACTCACAACCATTTCCTTTACAACTGATGTTTTGCTGTACCTAACCCTTTCAAAAAAATGCTCATTTAGATTTAATAATCGAGTTAAAAATATAGAAGTTTGAGTAGTCAAGTATTTACGAGGAGTCATTATGGGAGTCATCGAGGAGTGACGTCATACCTCGCGATTTTCATACAAAAAAGCGTTTTTGACATTTCATAAAAAGTTGCTGATTTGACAAGTAGGAAACATGCGGCCTTATATATTCTGCTTGTATTGATGACAAGAAAAAAGCAGCCGGTACAAATAGTAACTTTCGCATTTATACACATACTACGAAGACGTGATGCTGATAACTTACTATGTAATTAGAATGTAGGTATATTTCATCGTCTATTTTACACCGGTCTAATTTTTACCACAAATGTAAACGTTATATTCGCGTGTGTAAACTCGTTTTTTTTGCGTCCTGTGCACGAGCATTTATGATTCACTCCGCTTTTACGATCGAAAACCGGGTTTTGGTTTGAAGTGACCGCTTCTTGGGATCTGGTTTAAATTGACTTGCTTTCCTTGGCATAACTACACACAGCATTCAGCTGTTTCTTCCATGCTCGACTGGGAGCGATAGAAAAACATAGAATCAGCCAGCTGCTTCTCCTCCCGGGCATGCTGTAGAAGTCAGTAAAGAGGTGTGAGGATAACAGTGTATTGTTTGTGATTTACACTCTGCCTACCCCATATGGGATAGAGGCGTGACTTTATGATATTTATGTATGTAAGTACACACACGGACAGCAATTTAACTAAGACTTTGTTAGGTTAAGTGAAATCAGTTTTCCGAAAAGTTTACTTTCATCAATAACTACCTATATTATTAGAGAAGGTACTTTTTGAAATTACTTATATCCTCTTGGTTCTTTTCTAAACTGAGACAGAGTCGAGAAAATTGTAGATATATGCATAGAATCTACTTTATTGGGTTTTATCATTCTGCTCCTTAACAACAATTAATTAAATATTTTTATTTCAATTCCGTAAAAAATATTTATTGCTTTTGCTTACATTAAGTAAGTATTCTTTTCTAAAAATGTTTACGAGGCATTCCATCTGGCGCCGCTCCGCATTTTTGTGGTTAATTACGGATTTTCAGTAGCAAATGTGGCCCGAATGCTGGAGGAAAACTGAGGCAAACTCCAGTGTATTCCCGGAGGTTTTGTTTACATCTTTGCAAACTTTCAGACCGCTATTTACACCGTCTACGCTGCGGCGCAGAAAAATTACACATAAACACACATTTCAAACAACTCAGATTTATAGTTGTTCAGAAGACTCGTGTTTTCCGACGCACCAACTTCCTCGAAGCATCAATTATAAAACGCATGATTTAAATGTGGAACATTTTACTCCAGTTCATAAACCCAGCCGGTCACAACACTCGCGTTACCCGGAATCGGCTGAATGCCAACTTTTTCGTTCCCAAATTGAATTAAAAAGAGCACTCAAACTTCAGATTTAAATAGCAGGGGTGAACGAACGTCGTAGCACTGACCTCCTTTCTGCGTGATGTTGAAAGTGCGGAGTCTGTAGGAGTCCTCGTCGGGTTCCTCTGGTTCCTGCTGCGGGGCTGGTCGCGGCACGTCCAGGAACGCGTTGGAGCGGCGAGGAACGTTGGAGGCGCCCGGAGGAGGTCGCCTCCGGGCGGAGGCTTGGCGTCGCACTTGGGGCGGAGTTTCGGCTTCCGCAAGCCTCGGTTCCGAACTGTATCGGGCGCGGGTTTCCTTATCCAGCTGCTGCTGCTGCTGCTGCTGGCGGCGGTAGCGCACGGACCTGCCGCCGGTGATGCGGGCGGACTGGGAGCGCGTGGCGGGGCGGCGGCGCGGCGCCGGCGTGGTCTCCATCGGCGCGGCGAGCGCCTCCATACTCGCGGAGGCCGGCGCGCATATCGACTGCGAGCGCTTCGTACGTCCGTCCGTAGCCATGGTCGCGGCGGTACTGAACCCGCTGAATTTCAGAGTCGCGTCCCGCCCCTCCCCCGCACTTGTTGCATCCCGGCTTACGGGATTAGTGCTCTTTTTAAACGTCTAATTCAAACAGAAACCGTACCGTGACGTCACAAGCAACTTAATTGCGGTTTTGTTATCATGGCAAACATTGTTTGGGCGGAATCGTTTTGTGGGCGCCGCCGTAAAATCATCGAGTAACTTTTGCGTAGATTGCGAATTTATTTGTTTACTTTATTGTAGCTCGAGCTGTGAATAATGATGATATTGATAATGACGTTTCCGGATGTTGTAAAGATGCTTAAGTACCTAATTCCGCAGAGTTGTGATGTTATTTATTATTATGTTAATGGAAATAGAATGGTGAAACTTTGAGATTTTCCGAGAAACGGGTCTGAGGCTGAATAAGTACTAACAAGAAAATCAGCCGGTAAATATGTACTGTATGAAAAGTAACTTTCATTTAATTATTAGAAAAAAATATATAAGATTACATTTTAAACGCATAAGTTATTAACTGGATGCGGGCAATTATCAGTTGTTCCAACTGCCTGCCCGTCTACAAATAAAATAATACCGGGACTCTATAGTCCCGAGATAATGGTAAAACATACATAATAATAATAATAAGTATTACGAATTAAAAATGTTTAATCGAAAAAACCGCGTATTATTTATTTTACTACCGTAGTAGGTATTATGACATTAAAAACTAGGATCATAGGTATGTGACGTATAATTAGGAATGTAGATACGATGCAGTTATATATTATATTTTGTTTTTGTTTAGCTGACATAATTTAGGTACAGTTTTCCAAGGTATTTTTTATTTTCAAAAACCTACGACCTACGGCTTCCTCTACCAAAGATATTAAAATAAAATCCAATCCAATATTAAATTGCTAAGGCCCGTATTTATAATCAGCTCTCAAGAGTGACAGCGAGCTTGAGTTCGTATCAGAAATGTCATTTCAGTACAAAACGGTCTGTCAAATCCATACTTAATATTGCTCTCAATCTTGAGATTGCTTTATAAATACGAGCCTCAGAGTCAAAAGCCACTTCTAAGGGCAACTTGAGAAGACCGCCCTAAGTTGAAAGTTCAATAATAAGTCCTGAGGATTACAGGAGCTTTGCGAGCTTTCTTCCCAGACGAGATTTTGAACATAAAACTTAAAATTCTTAACATAGAGACATGAACTTATACAAGAAATATGAAATATGTATTTGTACAATACATACATAAATCACGCCTTTATCCCTAATGGGGTAGGCAATAAAATACAATACTAGTAAAAAAAAATGTCGCACGATTAGGTAAATGAGTGGCATAACACAAAAACTGAAGAAATGTCCTAACACAAAAATAAATTTTAAAAAATCCACCACCAAATTTTTTTAAAGTTTGTCGTTTTTTGGCTACATGGCAAACAAAATAAAATGTCAGCAATAACGATTTTTATTTTTCTTTTTTAACGAAGAGCGAGGGACGCTCTATTTCGGAAAATTGTATTTTAAGGTATTTCTGTTTTTCGCATGCTATTTTTGGCACAAAAAATTCCATCATAAAAACGTGAACAACATAGGGCCAAAAATGTTTCACACCTTCGTTTCAAAAATTCGAAATTTTCCTCGTAGACACTTGTAAATCACGCTTGTACTGTTATGATGGATGTGCCCATAAATTTTCCGCTTTATATTAATTAGTTCCTTAGAACCAGCCCACAGTTTGCCAAGAAACCGTTTTGTTCGGGATTTCGGGATCTGTCTCCATTTGCGAGTATTAAAATCGATAAATTGCTGGCTTTTCTGGAATTTAAAATGTTCTGCTTATTCTGTTAACCTCGTAAACTATTTCTTTTCGTGAAGTAATAAAGCTTACAGCAATCTTTGTATATTATACGAATACCTTTCTTTCAAAAACTTATTGGACTCAAAAAAAATATTATTCCCTATACACCTGTCACTATAATGATGATAGCTGACCAGTTCGACCGCGATTTTTGTTCAGGCGGACAAATTGAGAACTAAAAAAAAAGCATAGTTAAAAGCATTGTAAATAGTAGGCCTACCTCCTTAGAAGGCCCTATAACCTTAACACTGGCGGAATCATCACGGAAACGCCAACCCACAAAAAATTATACAACGTGTAACATAAAGGGTATTTGCATCGTGAAATGTGTGAATCTACCCATGAAACTGAACAACTTTTCCTAAGGAACATATGTCGAAATATGAAAAAAAAAAAATTGACTTCCCATACTAAATGCGCTATCAGCTGATGCATTTTGTATGGAAGGTCAAAATTTATTTTTCGTTTTTCGACCTATGTTACTTAGGGAAAGTTGTTCAGTTTCATGGGTAGATTCACACATTTCACGATGCATATACCCTTTATGTTACACGTTGTATACTAATCATCTTTATAGAAACAACTATAATCAGTTACTATTGAAAACGTGATGTTAACTTTAAAGCCGTTAGCATAATTATTTATTCCCGTTCAAAGTAACGATCTAATTGTAATTATTTAATTTCTCTTTGATTAAAACATGAAAAGTTTTACTATATAATATAGTCTCATTAACAAGTAGGTACAAGGAGGAAAACCTGCCATCTCTGAAATTTTCCTAGAAACTTGTTCCAGTGGCGTTATTTACCACTTCATAAGAATCATGATTTCATCGAAGGAAAATCTCTTATTTTTTGTATAAGAACATACATACATACATACATACATGTATTCACGCCTTTATCCCTAATGGGGTAGGCAGAGCGTAAACGACGTAATCAAAGTTCGTTCCGCCACGTCTGACAAGTTTTGAGGGTTATTTAGGATGGGTTTTCTTTTGACGCAGTCGTGGCCAAGACGAAATCGATAACGGGGAAATTTTATCCAGAAGCCGTATAGACAGACACTATCATTTCCAGACATGAAAAAGAAATACAACAAGGTGCTTGGCTCTTGGCTTGGGCAAGAAATAAACTATTGCGGTTGTCTCCATTTTATATATACCTACTTAAATTAAATAAGTATGAAATGCGCAGTCGTTTCGTCTAGCGTTCTAATACTAAGTTTACTACGCCTTAAGTCGGCAGCTTCAAAGAGAATAGACCTGTCAATCAATGTCACCTACAGATATTACACAGAAAAGCAGTTGATATTTCGATTAAAACGTCAAATGCACTATCTTAGAACAATATTAGGTACGTTTATGGTTATACCTGAGTCTTTTATTGTACAAGAGATCGTTTCATGAAAAATAAATATATATAAATAGGGCGAACTTTCCCTACATGAACGCAGATTCATATCCTGTCTGCAGGTGAATTCTTGATTTTTATAGTTTCTGAAAAGAAAAATTGAAAAAAAAGTAAAAAGCGGTTTCACGTTATGGTGTAAAATGTCAGTATTTATTCATTGGTACGTATGCTGTATGAATATGTAGAGTGGACGAGCGATAGTATCGTGGATCGTTTGCGTTCAATTCAGAGTGACGTCACGAATATATATATATATATATATATATATATATATATATATATATATATATATATATATAACTTGTACACTCGACGGATAGACAGGTACATCATCATCATGGGTGCCATCATCAAATTGAAGCATGCATACCTATAGAAGCCTAACAGGAAAATGCAACAAACCCGATGGTGTAGTGCATAGAGTCGTTGTTTCCTGTGCAAGGAGGTCGTGGTTCGAATCCCACCACGTACACAGCGGAAGAAGATGGACTAACACACATTTGTTAGGAACTAAGTTTGTTTTAATTCGCCATTATCAACTGGAAAAGTTTTGTTCATAATAATTAATAACATAAACTTCCTCATTCAGGACTTTTCCGATAACAATTGATAAACTAGCCGGTATGACGTCACGATAAACCTTTTCGTTTTCATTATTGTCCAAATAAGCGTAGATAAAGTCGTGATTGAGGTCGGAGATAGGCAAAGGAAATATTAAATTGTGTTATCTTTATCTATCATCCTTCCATGATGGACTGAGAGCGATACTTTATACTTTAAAATCCCTTTAGAATTCAAAGGATGGGTTGAGCTGACAGCAAACTGACAGGCAGTCGCTACAGCTATGGCTACAGCAATACTAAGGCTCGTATTTATAAAGCGATCTCAAGATTGACAGCAATATTAAGTACCTATGGATTTGACAGGTCGTTTTATACTGAAATGACATTTCTGATACGAACTCAAACTCGCTGTCACTCTTGAGAGCTGATTATAAATACGGGCCTATGCTCTGAAATGACCGTCAAAACTTGACAGACGTTAGTATAACTTTTTAAACCACTCGTGATTATTTTCACTCATTTTACTATTTTGAATGGGTCGATTCGTGCAACCGAGCTGAAACGTCGACATAAAAAGTAATTCCTATGTTTCACCTAATACGTATCGCGATTCGACACGTTTAAAATATTTAACACGTTTTTTATGATTATGAGGCGGTTGACGATCTGCCTTAACCGCTAAATATAGGCATCATTTTAAATATAAATATGGAAAATAAAATAATTACTTTTTGTTCCAAATGCATTGCATTTCATTCAAAAGACAGACAAACGCTAAACGGGATAAACAAGGGATTGCAAAGTTAGACATTTAATTATTTCCGATGTGAAATTGGCGAAATTGTGGTAAAACACAAATCTTTTCTTGCCTATCGAAAAAAGTTCTTTTCATTAAAAACCATTTTGTTATATTGTTCTGCTACTTTCCATTTTACTTAAATTAATTTTCTGTAAAATGGCCATTTTACCTTTTGTTATTTTAAATAACTGCCTATAAGTACATTTCCATTTCGGTGCTAGAAAAAACTACGTCAAAGATTAATGTCTTTTAATCGAAAATCTTGTTTCTAAAATAAGTTTTAGCTATAAAATATAACAACATATTTAGTAGATTTAGTAACTTAACTAATTTGCCAATACGTATAATTTATTTTTGAAATGTGTTTTTGAATAAAAAGACATGAATAAAAATACTATAATGTGGTCTGAGCCATGGGTTTTTGATCCGGATCCAATTCGATATTATTTCGGTATTTTGGATTTATTTTATATTATGAAAATTATGAAACTAAAACCAATTACCAAAAGCCTTACTACCGAAGTATTAAAACCAATTGCCTTCAAAAACACTGTAATTTCACTGTGTACATAAATATTTTTAAATTAAGAAAAACATTGAAAATGAACTAGATAACAGACAAATAAATTTCACGAGAATAAGACCGGATTTCCGCCTCGGAATCTCATTGGCTGGAAAATTATGATGATTTGCCAAATTAGCCGGTTGATGAATACATTTTCATAAAATATGTTTCCGGCCGTCTAGTTTCTAGTTTCTATGGATTAGTGGATAGCTTTAGCTAGTTAGTATTTCTAGGCTCTATCTGTTTTAGTTGGATAATATTTTTGTGTTGACATTTTGTAGCTTACTCCAAAATAATCCCGTTAATTTAAAACAAAATGAATTGTAATTTTTTTTATAACGCCTACCATAGTTTTCAATGCAATTTTAAGTTTAACCGCTTGGTAAATTGGTGTAGGTTTTACGATGGATTCATAAAGTTCATTTTTTTTTATATTTATGTTACAGTTAAATGTGTTATATTCTATTCTTCCAAAAGTTCGTTTAACTTAAGCCTCGTTTCTATCGTGTTTACGTGTAACGACGTAAATAAATAGTCGACGATTTGTTATTGACAAATGCGATCGTCTGGAGCCGTGAGATGTTGAGATGAATAATGTGTGTGAGAGAAGCTTTCACAATCTTGTTAAATTCATTTTATTAAACGGGTACTGTCTTTCATAAATCAATAGTTCACGGCTGGATTTGAACCACTCTGGGGGGTATTTATTAACTTTCGCTTTCCGCCCGCGGTTTCATCCGCGTTAAATGAGTTTTCCCGTCGAAATAAAGGTATTCCCGGGGTGCTAAGTTTCATCCCAATCCGTCCAGTAGTTTGAAGCGTGATTGAGTAAAAAACATTCAAATATTCGAACTTTTAAAATTAATAGATTTAGATTTTAACATTCAAAGATTATTACTTCGCTCCGTGTTGTATATCCCTTAAAATAAATAATATTATGTTTATTGTCATAGGGAACCCTAAAAGTCGAAGTTGGAGTAACGAACCGGTTGGCGTTGTGCGTGACGCGAATAGTCGCTGTTTCAGCCAATTAACTCGCATTTGTTAGACGGCATTAAGGAGCTGTCCGTAGCTCTTTTTTGTTAATGTAAAACCAATTTTTTTTGCAGTTCAATGGGAAGGTTCACACTCTAAAGTTTCATCACCTATTTTTTTATCGGTCTGTGAATCGAAAGCAAAAGCTGGGTTGAAGACGCATGAAGTAATTAATTTTTGTATTAATTATTGTATTTGGCTGTTTGTTGAGGAAAAAAAAAAAGAAAAAAAAATGAAGTGACAGGCTGCAGCAGCTTTCAATGCCGCGAGGAACCTTTGGGTTCTGTTATCTTTTCTATGGGAAGTCCATTTTTTTTTATTCAACCTATGTTGTTAAATCTGAAGAGTCGAAATGTAGACGAAACAGTGGTCAACGAAGAACCGACGCGTTCCGTGTTCTTCGACATTCATCAGAAAGGCCATAGAGCCTTTCACGCTAGTCAATTTTATTCAGTAAAAAAAAATATAGGTACATCTACGTACAAAGTTCCATTAAGAAGTAACACAAAGTGTAACATACTTAATTAATTAAAGTAAAGTTCAATTTCAATTCTTCCAATCACTACAATACAATACACTTTTATATCAGCTAATGGAGAAGCAACAACGGATTGCTTTTAAATCAAATTATCGGTTTTCAATTGTATCTAGAATTCTCTTCGCAATAAGAACCCCAGCATCATCTAGTCAATTTTGTGTCTTCTCATTGGTCTATTTTGGAACACTCAACAGTGGCGCCATCTGCAATTAGCTTTGCGTTTTTATCTCCATTCAATAATCTGACGTTCTGGTTTGTATTTTCTTTGGTTCTGGCTAACGCCAACGTCAGACTCATATATTATACTGTGCGTTTCCCGCAAACTGATAGGGGTTATTAAGTCAACGAAACTTAACAATTCTCACGAAGAAACTCTTTCAGGAAGTGAAAAGAAATTACTCGCATTATATTAAATAATTTCTTCGTGAAATTGCTTTGCGGGGACCTACCCTACACCCTTACGTATAAGCATATACTATGCGACCTTGCCTTTAAGTGTCTTAGGCCCGTATTTATAATCAGCTCTCAAGAGTGACAGCGAGTTTGAGTTCGTATCAGAAATGTCATTTCAGTACAAAACGATCTGTCAAATCCATACTTAATATTGCTCTCAATCTTGAGAGCGCTTTATAAATACGAGCCTTATTAGGGCATGTCCATATGGTTTCCCTAATTTTTAACTTCTGACTTGTCGCGGACTCCAAGGCTGCCACGGATGTGCTCGTTACGAATTTGAACAAATCTAGTAACGCCGCACATCCATCGCAACATCTTGATGTCCACGATGTGAAGCTGCTAGACATGTCTTCCAAGGACAAGCCAGGTCTCACTGTTGTATGGTAGGACCTAGGACCGGTCGAATGATCTTGTACCTACACAAGACGCTATTCATTGGTATCTTGCGGTTGCGATGGTGTTGGTAAGGTTAGGACTGTAATGCAGACTGCAAAGCCTGTTTGTCTGTCCAGAAAGATTACTATCCATTCCGGTTGGTCTCCTGATATATCGATACACATACTTATCAGAGGCCTAATCTATTACACCAGGGTTCATCGGCTCGTTTATGTTAAATGCATTCACCCTTAGGATGTGTTTCGAATTTCAAAATTGGAGCGGAAGTGGAAACGGCTTGGCAGCCGAAGACGGCCCCGGTCGGCTGATGAGCCTCATTGTGATGCGAGCCGCGCTGCCAAATGCACGCCGTTATATAAGTATGAGAGATGGCTGCGTTTGTAAGCGAGTTTCAGTAGATTTCAAGGGTTCATCGTGCGAGCAAGACGAAATAACGACATTTTTGTACCTAGATGTGCTGTATCGTTCTTGATAAAAATGAGTTATACAATTTATTATTTACTGGCTTTTCGCCCGGTTTCAGCCCGCTTTCGGCCCGCGATAAATGAATTTCCCCGTAAAATGAAGGTTTTCCCGCTGTGTTGAATTAGTCTAGATCCTATTCCGGGACCTCACCTGCATGTGTGCGAAATTTCATCCCGATCCGTCTAGTGGTCGAAGCGTGATTGAATAACAATCCAAACTTTCGCACTTATAATATTCGTAAGATGAAAGATGGCTGTGTTTGTAAGCAAGTTTCAATAGATATTTTAACTGCCTCGGTGGTGTAACCGTCTGAGCCTCGGTCTCTCGATTCCGTAAGTCGTGGGTTCGTTTTCCGCGGGGCCGAAAATATAAATTGAAAATAATACGGAGAATGGTTGTTACAGGCAAAAAATGCAAAACTTTAAAACCGATTAGCTTTTGAAGACTTTCATGGGAGCCCTTTCAGGCAAATTTCAAACACACTAGGTTTCAACCAATCATAGGTCAGCCTACTACAGAGTCTAGGTAAAAGGCTTTGCAATTGAAATCGGAGGACCAGAAGCTGATTAAATTTCAGTCCCACTGGAGCAAGGATATTGATCAACCTGGGATTGCATTAGGTGTATGGCATAAGTTTTACCATTATTTATCGTATGGCAAAAATCAAACTTCCATGCTGGACTGGGAGTGACAGAAAAGCATAGAATGTGCCAGCTGCATCTCCTTCCCGGCATGCTGTAAAAACTAGCTAAGGGATTCGAGGGTTTCAGTGTATTGCAATTTAGGCGATGGGCTGACAACCCGTCACTATAGAAATATAGGTACAATTAATACTCATCTGCAATAACCCTGAAAATTTGTCAGACGTGGCGGAACTACCTTTGGATCGTTTTCGCTCTGCCTACCCCATTAGGGATAAAGGCGTGATTTTTTGCATGCATGCATGCAAAAATCCGGTTTTGTCAAAAAACTGAAGTTATGACGAGTAATCTGTCAAAGTTCGGGTTTTGATCAAAATCCTAGATCTTTTATCAAAACCCCGATTTCATCATGATCCTGGGACATACGAATTTGCACAGCTTAGTCTACTTGTGTTATCAGCAGTTCATGTGTGCAAGTGTTGTCAGCATTCACGCCCTAAAATATGGTCAGCTATTTTCTTAACACCCTGTATTAAGAGACGAGCGACTTATTATTGCCGCCACAAGCCTATGCCTTAGCCCGAACTCTCTGCAGACAAACCTGAAGTGAACTTCTGGTTTAAATTACCTTACCTAGGCAGAATGGCTTCGTTTCATCTACACTCTATAAATATAGATTTTAAAATGTTATAATAAAATTAAAGTCAGTCAGCTAGTTATACAAGAAGCTCTATGTTATCTATAGTATACTGGGTGTAAAGGACAGCTTCCAGCAAATTGATAGGGGCTCGGTCAATGAAACTGGATAAATTTCATTCCGAAATTCTTTAAAATCATTTCATGAAAGAATTCATTTGTTAAAGTTGCTCAGTTTCGTTTCGATTGGCTGGTACCAATGTGGACTAAGCGTTTCCAGTCATAATTTTTCTTTGCTTCCTGAGCTAACAAAGAAACAAATTATACCCGTTTTGTTGCAGTTCCATCTGGTACGAATGACATTCAACAGAACCACTATTATAAACGTTCATTCTTAGAGCTAATTCACACCGGGAAGCGACGCGGCGCGCACTTTTCAAGAGTTTGATACAATATAAGAACTTTATTCACTACGTAAAAAGATCTCCTTGATAAAGATACATATTTCATTGACAGAAGTTGAAAATTCCACCCGAATTCGCGCTGCGCCGCGCAGTGCAATCGTGGTAGAAATGACATGCATCTTCGCGCCGCGTCACGTCGCCTCCCGGTGTCACAGAATAATAAATAGTACCTATCTAACGAAACAGAAATTTCAAAAACACGCACACAAGTAGGTACACGTGAAGTAAACGTAGTAGGGTTGACTTCTGCGCGACACAATTCGGAGCGAGACAACGAGTAAAGATGGCAGATTTGTACGTTCACCGAGACGATTGACAACCCGACCGCTTTAAGCCGGCCATTTGGGCGGCCTTAGGCGGAAACCGGTTCTGTAGTGAAACAGGCCTGCCGGTGTGAACTTTTCCTTACATTCCAAGACTGCAACTGCAACCCATACGACACACAGTAAATTACTGCAACTCGACAATCACAAAGAAACAAAAGAGGACGTAACTTCCTCTTCTTGGTTCCTGTTTCCTGTCGCAGGGCTTTGCGATAAGAGTGCGGTCGTTTTGATAAGTTTTGTATACAATTGTCTGAGAAATCTTCAGTTCTGTTGGTACAGTACGACGCGATTCTCAATGAACGTGGGGACACTAGAGACCTTTTATTATAGATTTTTTGCACTCACAGTAGTGCTATATTATTTCTAAATAATATTCTGTCGGCGGATGAAATTTTGTTTTTTCTAATATTATTCAAGAGAACTGTCAAATCAATGTCAAATATGAGATCCTATCTCTAAATACGGGGTCTTCAAGCGTAGCTCTCTCTGTATTGGCTTCCAGATCTATAATTGTTTACCAATCCGCTTGCCAGATAGTCCAAATCTGATTTACTCTTTGAAACCTCTTTGAAGCAGACAGTCAGTTCAAAACTATTCTATTCAGTCAACGTTGCTATTTAAATAAATACCCACACCAAATGACCGTACTAACAAAGTAGAAACCAGTAGAAATGTAAGGAATGACTTGTTTGCGTGCACGTGCACATACATAGTTAGTGTACCAAAGTTATTTCACTTTTCTTTAGTTTTTAAAGTGTAACATTCGTTGTTTCGTTTGTCATCTTTTCACGACCATTGCCTTTCTAGCATACACAAAATTGGTAGCGACTCGGTGAGGTTCCTAACCGTCAATGTATTTACAGTGCCATAAATAATGCACATCAACTAAGTTCGGCTTTGTAGAGTCTTATCTATGACGCACAACGACGCGCTTTTCAAGATTCAATGTGCATAATTATGGCCTCTTGCTGTCTCAGGCATACATAGTAGGGGACACGTGTCGGCGCTAGGTGGTTCTCATTATCGTTTGCAAATTTGCTATTAAGAGTTTGTTTTCTTTTTATAATAAGTTGTTCTTACAATAACCTTGTTAGTTGACTTGCGAGCTCACCCTGTTCACTGTTAAGGTACTATTCCAAATTGGACTGCACGCAGAACAACCAAACGAAAAGCTGTATAATGACCATTGTGACGGATTCAATTTTTTCTTGTTTTCTTAGGCATCTACGACAGCGATCATCTTACAGTTTTTCGTGTTTACCTGCTGCTGCGTGCAGTCCAACTTGGAATCAAGGTCAATCAATCAAATCAATCAATTTATACCGAGTCGAAACGCATGTTCAGAAGCTTAATGCAAATAGAACTTTTATTTACTAATACAAATTATACACATTCCATTGACCAAATCAGATTTTTATTTAGGTATATACTGCCGCTAGTTAGATCACAGACGAACTTCAATTCGACTGCCAAGTGACAGTTCAAATGCAGTTTGGATGCGCAGTTAGCATGATAGTTACACTGACTGTATACCGACACACCGACTACACACCGACGGCAATCAAACTGCATGGTAACGGGCAGTCTTCTTCCTATTGAATGGGTTTTCGAGTTTAACAACAACTCCATGGACCCAGGTGTCAGAGTTTTCAAACCACCTAATAGTAGCAGTTATAGACCTCTGACTTGATTTGTGTAACGACCACTATCAAAGACAGACAGCTTGACGTACCCTCTGAAGCACGGTTTCTTTTAGGACAATCACAATCAGGTGATTCAGACTGCAATGTAAAAATCTTACAAATTACAGGAAATTTTACAAATTGAAATATTTACATATATCAACATTTGATATGAATGAAGTCCGGATGGTGTAGTGGATAGGGCCGCGGCCTTCTATGCAGGAGGTCGTGGTTCAAATTCACCACGTACCAATGGTGTTTTTCGGTTTTCATATGTACGTTTATTCGGCGCTTTTACGGTGAAGAAAAACATCGTGAGGAAAACCTGCACACACCTACGAAGAAATATCAAACGTTGTGTGTAACCTAATCTAGGATTGGGTCTGGTTTCCCTTCTGGGTTGCGGAGGTCAGATGGCAGTCGCTCTGTGTAAAAACCAGTACCCTTGTTCAATCCCCTAGATTAAGAAAAAGAAAAAGGCTAGGAAGATGATGATCAACATTGTGTTCCCCCGAGGGAATCGAACCCACGACCTCCGGATCAGGAGTCCATGGCTCAGACCACTAGATCACGGAAGCAATTGTACAGTTTCATTGCAATCGTGCCAACTGCATCTGAATTGCCATTCGGCAGTCGGATTGCCGTTGATTTGCGGTTCGTTTATCTAGAACCTTACTTATTCCTCATAATAAGTAGCGTCATACACCTATATATAGAACTGACTTAGGTATAGTGTATATTTAAGTATGTTTGTGCAATTAGGTCTTTTGAATTGTTAAATTATTCAAACGTAAAGTGGCAATAGAGCAGAGGTAGCGCCACTTTTCGAATTAAATTAATTTGTATCTTAAGTATAAAAAAAATTATGATTTTCCACAACATGAAGTAGGTACCTAGGTAATTCATTCTTCATTTGGTACCACCCATAATATCATATCATAATTTATAAATTATTAATTGTAATCTTTGCAAAACTTAGATGCTAATCGTAATTTGCGACTTGATGGATTACAAATTGAAGAATTACTTTATGTTGTGACAATTCGTATAATATTGATGAAATGTTTGTATATGTATGAGATACAATTCAATCAATTTATTACGAAAAGTGGCGCCACCTCTGCTCTGTTGCCACCTTAATTAAGTACCAAAATAGGTATGAAAATAATAATACTAAACGCGGTCATTCACTTACATTTTACCACGATTTTGCTCAACCTTAAGAATGACCTTCGAAAGTCCCGAAACATGTGGTTATAGGCCCGTATTTATAATCAGCTCTCAAGAGTGACAGCGAGTTTGAGTTCTTATCAGAAATGTCACTTCAGTACAAAACGACCTGTCAAATCAATACTTAATATCGCTCTCAAACTTGAGATCGCTTTATAAATACGAGCCATAGTGTTTTTATCTCACGACTACCGCTCAGCCATAGGTACATGTGGTTGTGCGTACAGACACGCGCCCTTTTTATGCGTAACTACTCGCGCATAGTGTAGGTACATTTACACACAAGTAATAATAATAATAAACATCTTTATTTTACACCACAAAATAAACTACACTTATAAGTAGAAATTAACTGAAGGCTAGGGAACTGGTGCCCGAGTTAGGCTACGAGGCCTGTATTGCAAGTCACCAAGGACTCCACCCCTTACCACGAAAGCGAATTTGTAAGTATGGCTATGGCTAAGCTGCAGTCGTGAGATAAAAATACATATAAGTGAACATACATACATACAAAAAATCACGCCTTTATCCCTATTGGGGTAGGCAGAGCAAAAACGACCTAAATAAAGGTAATTCCGCCACGTCTGACAAGTTTTGAGGGTTATTATACAGGTTGTCAGCCCATCGCCTAAATTGCAATACACTGAAACCCTCGATTCCCATAGCTGGTTTTTATTTACAGCATGCACGGTAGGAGATTCAGCTGGCACATTCTATGTTTTTCTATCACTCCCAGTCCAGCATGGAAGTTAAGTGAACGACCGTGTTTAAATGACTACTTCTGAGTTGTATTTAATTTGACTTTAGTTTCACAGTTTAATAACTGCGCGTGACCAGGCCACAATCGTCCATACATATATTATTGAAATGATTAACATTTCATTTGCTTTTCAAATTGTCTCAGTGTCAATACTTTTTTTGAACTCGAAGCACCTTTTTTCCGTGTGTAAATGATAGATTTAATTGGTAGAAATTTTCTCAGAAGAAATTAGCTATAAAATATTTTTCAAAAATGGCTGCCGATGTTATAACAGACAATAGTAACTCCTTCTGGAACTTTAAGGCCACATGTAAGTGTTTCAAATGAGAGTTTTTTTTATTTACTTTCTATGAACTATTGACTATTGTATTTATTCAGTAACCTTGCTGTTCATAATATCCTGAGTGTATTTATGTACTGCGTCTTGCAGCTTGTTGAACCAGGTTCTTTCGTTTAAATATAGACTCGCATACATCATCATCAGCTCATATACATACATACATAAATCACGCCTTTATCCCTAATGGGGTAGGCAGAGCGTCAACGACCTAAACAAAGGTCGTTCCGCCACGTCTGACAAGTTTTGAGGGTTGTTTAAGATTATATTGCTGTAGTGACAGGTTGTCAGCCCATCGCTTAAATTTCAATACACTGAAACCCTTGAATCCCTTAGCTGGTTTTTACAGCATGCCCGGGAGGAGGATTCTATGTATTTCTTTCACTTCCAGTCTGGAAGACTGTGTGTTGGATCGGAACCAAACAAGCTAAGCTCACAAGAGCGAAACACTTGCAAACCAACTGTCATACGGACGCTTCCGTGTCTGATGAGTCTAACAGAGGACGAAACAGTGGTCAACAGACGACGAACCGATGCGTTTCCTCTTCTCTTACTGTCATCACAAAGGCCAAACTGCCTTTAACACTGTAGAATGATCATTTCACCTTTACAGATTAAGGCCCGTATTTATAATCAGCTCTCAAGAGTGACAGCGAGTTTGAGTTCGTATCCGAAACGTCATTCCAATACAAAATGACCTGTCAAATCCGTACTCAATATTGCTACCAATCTTGAGATTGCTTTATAAATACGAGCCTAAGTAGTTTTTGTTGAAACGGTTTTTCCTAAATATTTCGTAAACAATGCTACACTTTTCTTTGCAACTACAACTAAAGGGCTAATATTCCATATTTTTTTCATAATTTTTGCATTTATAGTTTTGAAGATATGACTGGATCAAAATTTGTGACAAGTATCGTTGACTAAGCAACCCCTATAAGTTTGCGGGACGCTGTCCCTTACACCCCGTATACTACAAAAAAAAATCACTTGTATGGGAGGGGGTCCAAAAATAATATTTTTAAATTGTTTTTTACATTCCTGGATTTGCGTCATTATAATCTATCTTCATACCAAATTTCATGTTAATAGGTGAAAAACTGAGGTTTTCACAGGGGCGCGGCATACAGACGGACAGACAGACATGGCAAAATGATAAGGGTTCCTAGTAGACTACGAAAACCTAATAATAAAACCGAGAAAGGTATTTTACAAATTCTACCCTTCCTTGAAACATTTTATTGCACTGTCACCGCACGCATTGCACTAGCAAAGAAGGAAATCAATTCGATTAATTATTTACATTTACATACATTAGTGACAAAGAAAGCTAAATAATAGTAATTAAAAGGCGTGAAAAATACCTGAAACGTTTTAATCCGACTGTTTATTTATTGAAAGAAAATAAAAACAGCGAGAAAAGCAAATGAAATGTTAATCATTTCAATAATATATGTATGGACGATTGTGGCCTGGTCACGCGCAGTTATTAAACTGTGAAACTAAAGTCAAATTAAATACAACTCAGAAGTAGTCATTTAAACACGGTCGTTCACTTAACTTCCATGCTGGACTGGGAGTGATAGAAAAACATAGAATGTGCCAGCTGAATCTCCTACCGTGCATGCTGTAAATAAAAACCAGCTATGGGAATCGAGGGTTTCAGTGTATTGCAATTTAGGCGATGGGCTGACAACCTGTATAATAACCCTCAAAACTTGTCAGACGTGGCGGAATTACCTTTATTTAGGTCGTTTTTGCTCTGCCTACCCCAATAGGGATAAAGGCGTGATTTTTTGTATGTATGTATGTTCACTTATATGTATTTTTATCTCACGACTGCAGCTTAGCCATAGCCATACTTACAAATTCGCTTTCGTGGTAAGGGGTGGAGTCCTTGGTGACTTGCAATACAGGCCTCGTAGCCTAACTCGGGCACCAGTTCCCTAGCCTTCAGTTAATTTCTACTTATAAGTGTAGTTTATTTTGTGGTGTAAAATAAAGATGTTTATTATTATTATTACTTGTGTGTAAATGTACCTACACTATGCGCGAGTAGTTACGCATAAAAAGGGCGCGTGTCTGTACGCACAACCACATGTACCTATGGCTGAGCGGTAGTCGTGAGATAAAAACACTATGGCTCGTATTTATAAAGCGATCTCAAGTTTGAGAGCGATATTAAGTATTGATTTGACAGGTCGTTTTGTACTGAAGTGACATTTCTGATAAGAACTCAAACTCGCTGTCACTCTTGAGAGCTGATTATAAATACGGGCCTATAACCACATGTTTCGGGACTTTCGAAGGTCATTCTTAAGGTTGAGCAAAATCGTGGTAAAATGTAAGTGAATGACCGCGTTTAGTATTATTATTTTCATACCTATTTTGGTACTTAATTAAGGTGGCAACAGAGCAGAGGTGGCGCCACTTTTCGTAATAAATTGATTGAATTGTATCTCATACATATACAAACATTTCATCAATATTATACGAATTGTCACAACATAAAGTAATTCTTCAATTTGTAATCCATCAAGTCGCAAATTACGATTAGCATCTAAGTTTTGCAAAGATTACAATTAATAATTTATAAATTATGATATGATATTATGGGTGGTACCAAATGAAGAATGAATTACCTAGGTACCTACTTCATGTTGTGGAAAATCATAATTTTTTTTATACTTAAGATACAAATTAATTTAATTCGAAAAGTGGCGCTACCTCTGCTCTATTGCCACTTTACGTTTGAATAATTTAACAATTCAAAAGACCTAATTGCACAAACATACTTAAATATACACTATACCTAAGTCAGTTCTATATATAGGTGTATGACGCTACTTATTATGAGGAATAAGTAAGGTTCTAGATAAACGAACCGCAAATCAACGGCAATCCGACTGCCGAATGGCAATTCAGATGCAGTTGGCACGATTGCAATGAAACTGTACAATTGCTTCCGTGATCTAGTGGTCTGAGCCATGGACTCCTGATCCGGAGGTCGTGGGTTCGATTCCCTCGGGGGAACACAATGTTGATCATCATCTTCCTAGCCTTTTTCTTTTTCTTAATCTAGGGATTGAACAAGGGTACTGGTTTTTACACAGAGCGACTGCCATCTGACCTCCGCAACCCAGAAGGGAAACCAGACCCAATCCTAGATTAGGTTACACACAACGTTTGATATTTCTTCGTAGGTGTGTGCAGGTTTTCCTCACGATGTTTTTCTTCACCGTAAAAGCGCCGAATAAACGTACATATGAAAACCGAAAAACACCATTGGTACGTGGTGAATTTGAACCACGACCTCCTGCATAGAAGGCCGCGGCCCTAT
The DNA here is from genome assembly GCA_029255725.1 of Scrobipalpa atriplicella. Taxonomy (NCBI): domain Eukaryota; kingdom Metazoa; phylum Arthropoda; class Insecta; order Lepidoptera; family Gelechiidae; genus Scrobipalpa; species Scrobipalpa atriplicella. The sequence goes on along the minus strand of JARACY010004160.1, from coordinate 2,913 downwards.
CCACTACACCATCCGGACTTCATTCATATCAAATGTTGATATATGTAAATATTTCAATTTGTAAAATTTCCTGTAATTTGTAAGATTTTTACATTGCAGTCTGAATCACCTGATTGTGATTGTCCTAAAAGAAACCGTGCTTCAGAGGGTACGTCAAGCTGTCTTTGATAGTGGTCGTTACACAAACCATGTCAGTGGTTCGACTCGAAACCCCACTCTATATGAAAAAGGAAGGTTCTAATTCTAATAAAACTTGTGTATTCCTATTCCAGCTTCTTAGTGGGCACCATTTGTACTTTATGGCGAAACTGACCGAGCTGCTGGACACAGTGTTTTTCGTTTTACGCAAAAAATGGAACCAAGTCACATTTTTACACGTTTATCACCACTCTGTAATGTACTATGGTATGTACAACAATTATGTGAGTTACTACGCTCTGAATTGAACTTATTTGAAAGTATATCTAATTTCGTAAGGCCCACAGCTAATCCCAAAAGTGGTAGACTCAGTCTTGTAAAATCATGACTACAAAAAAGAATCCTATAATTATAAAATTAATTAACTGCGTTTCATATTAAAGCCTTCCATTCGGGCATATCCCTATTGTCGTGGTACTTACTATCTATTTTATTTCAAAATCTGTTTTTAAATTTTATATTTATTAGATCTTGCCCAATTATTTGCTAACTTTTTTGATTGAAAAATATGTTTTTCTATATTACTTTTAGTTACTTGGATAATACTGAAGAAAGAGCCAACGTACAGTCTTCTATTCTCCGGAGTGTTGAACTCCTTTGTACACATAGTCATGTACACATATTACGGATTATCAGCTTTCCCCGAACTCTCTAAATATCTATGGTGGAAGAAGTATATTACCAAGTTACAATTGGTAAGTCAATCCATTATACAATATTGGTACGGTAAACAAATTACTTTGACAATATAAATAATAAACAAATTACTTTGACATTTCTAATCTGCCGTAAGACGCTATAAATAAGACGCTATAAGAACTGAGCAAAGAGCATGCTCTCATATTTTACGTCATATAATGCAGTCTTACGTCAGAATAGGAATGTCAATGTCATGTGTTTATTAGCTATCTTGTTCTTTTGTAAAAGTTAAGAAAGTGACAGCGCTATCTAAGAATTAGAATAAGAATGATGTCGCGAGAATCGACAGCATTTTATCACATCTATCTGTCAAATTGTATGGAAGTTTGACAGATAGATGCGATATATTCGCGCGGCAATAGGACTTATATACTCTGTGGTATTATGCTACGGGGTTGTATATCTATGTCATCATCTTCCTAGCCTTTTTTCCCGTATCTCTCGGGGTCGGCTACCTAATCTAGGGAATTGAACGAGGGTACTAGGTTTTTACACAGAGAGACTGCCATCTGACCTCTACAACCCAGAAAGGAAACCAGACCCAATCCTAGATTAGGTTACACACAACCTTCGTAGGTGTGTGCAGGTTTCCTCACGATGTTTTCCTTCACTGTAAAAGCGCCGAATAGGAATACACAAGTTTTATTAGAATTAGAACCTTCCTTTTTCATATAGAGTGGGGTTTCGAGTCGAACCACTGACATGGTTTGTGTAACGACCACTATCAAAGACAGCTTGACGTACCCTCTGAAGCACGGTTTCTTTTAGGACAATCACAATCAGGTGATTCAGACTGCAATGTAAAAATCTTACAAATTACAGGAAATTTTACAAATTGAAATATTTACATATATCAACATTTGATATGAATGAAGTCCGGATGGTGTAGTGGATAGGGCCGCGGCCTTCTATGCAGGAGGTCGTGGTTCAAATTCACCACGTACCAATGGTGTTTTTCGGTTTTCATATGTACGTTTATTCGGCGCTTTTACGGTGAAGAAAAACATCGTGAGGAAAACCTGCACACACCTACGAAGAAATATCAAACGTTGTGTGTAACCTAATCTAGGATTGGGTCTGGTTTCCCTTCTGGGTTGCGGAGGTCAGATGGCAGTCGCTCTGTGTAAAAACCAGTACCCTTGTTCAATCCCCTAGATTAAGAAAAAGAAAAAGGCTAGGAAGATGATGATCAACATTGTGTTCCCCCGAGGGAATCGAACCCACGACCTCCGGATCAGGAGTCCATGGCTCAGACCACTAGATCACGGAAGCAATTGTACAGTTTCATTGCAATCGTGCCAACTGCATCTGAATTGCCATTCGGCAGTCGGATTGCCGTTGATTTGCGGTTCGTTTATCTAGAACCTTACTTATTCCTCATAATAAGTAGCGTCATACACCTATATATAGAACTGACTTAGGTATAGTGTATATTTAAGTATGTTTGTGCAATTAGGTCTTTTGAATTGTTAAATTATTCAAACGTAAAGTGGCAATAGAGCAGAGGTAGCGCCACTTTTCGAATTAAATTAATTTGTATCTTAAGTATAAAAAAAATTATGATTTTCCACAACATGAAGTAGGTACCTAGGTAATTCATTCTTCATTTGGTACCACCCATAATATCATATCATAATTTATAAATTATTAATTGTAATCTTTGCAAAACTTAGATGCTAATCGTAATTTGCGACTTGATGGATTACAAATTGAAGAATTACTTTATGTTGTGACAATTCGTATAATATTGATGAAATGTTTGTATATGTATGAGATACAATTCAATCAATTTATTACGAAAAGTGGCGCCACCTCTGCTCTGTTGCCACCTTAATTAAGTACCAAAATAGGTATGAAAATAATAATACTAAACGCGGTCATTCACTTACATTTTACCACGATTTTGCTCAACCTTAAGAATGACCTTCGAAAGTCCCGAAACATGTGGTTATAGGCCCGTATTTATAAATCAGCTCTCAAGAGTGACAGCGAGTTTGAGTTCTTATCAGAAATGTC
>JARACY010004159.1:0-28437 GCA_029255725.1 Scrobipalpa atriplicella | reverse complement strand
GACTATGGTGATGCCAGTTGGTGCATTTGGAGATGAGCTGGTTACACTGAAACTTAAGCTATTTGAACCAGGGAAACCCAGTCCGTAGCCAGCTGCTGCTCTGGCACCAGCTAGTTCAGCGTTGGCCAATCTAGCACTTGCTAACTCAGCACCGGCTAATCTAGCATTTGCTAACTCAGCACCTGCCAATCTAGCATTTGCTAACTCAGCTCCGGCTAATCTCGCATTAGCAAACTCAGCACCAGCTAATCTCGCATTTGCTAACTCAGCACCTGCCAGTCTAGCATTAGCCAGTTCAGCGCTAGCGAGTCTAGCATTTGCCAATTCAGCATTTGCTTCGGCTATCTCAGCGAGAGCTGAGTTCCTAGACGATCCAATGCAATTTGCTGATGAGCACTGAAAAGTAAGAAAAAAAGAAATAAATTTGAATTTCTAGTAAAAAGTAAGCCTAGAAATAAATATTACTAACATTGAGCAGAAAAAAAAAAACAGAGATTATAAAATCCATGTAGAGTAGAGCCTTTTTGTAGGTAAATTCTAGTTTTTTACCTGAGCCAAAAGAATGGATCCGCATATCACAAAAATTGCCTTGGTGAACATCTTGTTGACTGTATTGCTTTGAAAAATATGAAAACTTTGGTTCGAGATAGCTTTTAATACTCATCGCCTTATTATGATTGCAATATCCTTATCTATTCTTTTACATAATACATCGCTCCTGCATAAATTGTAACTTATTATAATTATTACGTGAACCAAAATATTACGTGTCTATTTGCGTTTAAAGTTATAGAGTGGTTAAGATTATAGATTTTAATTTTATAATTATGATAGAGCATGTCCAGTTGTCTATTAAATTATCTTTTGTTAAGTAACATTTACATACATACAACATGTTAGTATCACAATTTGGCAACTAAGTATTACGATACTACTCGTAGATATGTGTATAAAATAGGAATATCAAATTATAGTTTGACATTCTGTTATTTAAAGTCAAATTATTTGGAAGATATCTGACAGTTCATACAGGTTGTATAGTACAAATTATATGAGCTGTCAGGTAACCTACCTAGCTAGTCCAGCCGATCCTAATGGCGTTTGAGCATCATTCTCAATTATAGTTGGTGTTCAAGTCACGATGTAAGATTCGTTCGAAGAGTAGCTAAGCTAAAACTGACTGAATTTTTTAAACAAGCTATCTGTAAAGTTTTTGATAACTGTCATATATGTATAATCATAAGTAGATATGTATTGAAGTAAGTTGGTAGTTCTTAAATTAACTTTTTATGCAAATCGTAATGTTTTAACATACGCACGTATCCAACATGCACGATGTTGTGTATAAACAAGAACCAAAATTAATATAACATATTAAGGACGACGCATGATAAAAAAACGTAGGAAATAAATCAAAAGCCGTGGTCATAATATCGGAAAACTGCCAAGAAAACCGGAAAGGCCGCTAAAACAACGAACATTCTCAGATCCCAGTCGTGACCAGTCGACCTTAGTGAATGGCAGGACCAGTTTAGGAGTCCGGTTATTTTAGTAATGCACTTATAAGTGATAATAACTAGTAGGACCAGTGGCTAAGGAGACAAGGAAAGCTTTGCGGAAATTCCGTGCTCGGAGCAAATTAGCCGATTGTGTCTGGTTCTACGTCGTTTATATAATAAAAACAATTAAGTAAATAATTTTTGATATTTTTTATGTCATAATTATTAATCTTGAATATGGTCCTAGATCAGCAAGGACCTACATGACTCTACATAATTGTTCTTTATTATATAAAAAAAAAACAACTTCTCTTTAAAGTGTAGTCTACTGTTTTATAGATAAAATGGATCAAATTCTCGTAAAAGTACCTTATTTCTTGATACGGTAACAAAGAACCGTGTACCTAAATTAAATGAATCAAATATATTTATACCACTTTTGACCTGACTTGGCTCAAATTTTGAATAAAATATACTTGCATAGGGTACGTTTCAAAAATCGTCTTTTTTAGTCAGCAAAGAAATTCTTGTAGCTAATACTCAGATCTATGTATATGAAAACAAACAACAATATTAATTAATAACATTCTTATAACAGTGGTTGGTATTTCAACAGGATCCTTTAGTATAATAAATTGGTTGCTCTATTGGTTCGTAAATATTAATTTGCCCTTAAAATGTAATTGCAAAAATTCATCTAAGTATTGCTGCAGTCGGAAATCCCAGAATTAAGAAATCAGGTTGTGTGTCATTTAGTTTAGTATTACGATTAATTTTACCGACGTAACATTCCGCAGTGGTCGCGGGTAAGCCCAGCGCCCAGCGCCCAGCGAATAAGTACGTCACATCTCACATAAAATTATGTCGTGACTGTGACATTTACTTTAAAAAAACGCATTAAGAAAAATATTGATTTTTTAATAAAAAAATCTAGTATGTAGATAGGGCGAATAACTGGCGACGAGAAGGCGTTTTTTCGATTTTAATTACTTAGTTACAAAGAAAATTTCAATTATGTGAAAATATACAAATTTTTGTTAGAATTTTTAGTTTGACGAAATCTATCCCCTTTATATTATAATCAGTATTTGAACTAAGTAAAAAAAAAAAAAAAAACTTCATCAGGTAATCCATGTTAGTTCAAAGCCTTCACTCACATTTGACATCACGATTAAATCATTGAGTGTAGAGTCATGATCGAAAAACCATTTCGATAACAATGGGTCATTAGGAAATTTTATGTGCCCAGGACAGGACATACATAGATAGACTTGCTGTTAGATAGATCTATAGCTAGAATGTAGCTAATTGTTTTCTATTTAATATGTGATGTCCATTACAACTGCTTCTCCAAATAGTCTACAAAGCCTTTTCTGCGAGGTCAGTGAAGTAGTAAATTAACTCTTCTTCTATACTTCAAACTGATCGAGAGAAACGATAGTTCAAGTTTAATGTTATACTTATGTTAATAACAGAAATAAAAAAAATAATTGATGGTAATTAATTTTAGTTCACACCGATTTGAACATTTTTAGATTCACAACTTGGGATAGAGAGAGAGTCACTTGAAAATTATTTGAGCCAATGAAGAATGAAGCGATCTTAAGATTGAGAGGGACGTTAAGTATTGTTTTGACAGGCTATTTTGTACTGAAATGACATTTCTGATACGGACTCAAATTCGCTGTCAATCTCAAGAGTTGTTTATTAATACGAGCCTATGACATCTCTTTTTGATAAAGATAACAGCAGACGAGGCACTTGACGTTCAAGTACCATCATAAGGGCTTGTCTCATCCTTGACCTCGGGCTATCAGCCGCAGAAGAGATGCTACGTCACCGCCTGTTATCAATGGCAATATATGCAGCCTGTTGTCATTGTAGTCCTGAGTTGTGTTGAGCGTCGCAAGCGCACAGTGCGCGGAGGCTGGCCGCGCAAGGTGCACGTTTAAACCGCTCTTGCGCATGCCACGATCAATGGTCCTTTCCTCCTAGAATTGTAACCATGCGCAAAGCTTTACTAAAGTATTCATAATACTAATTAGAAATTTTATTTATATAGGCAACTCGACAGTGATAAACAAGTGATATATTAATTTTAAAATAGATAGTGTTAATTCCTGAAATATGGAGGCGAAGAATTTTGTTTTAATGCTGTTATTGTTAGTAACTAGTTCTAATGGGTAAGTAAAACAAAATCATTATTAGTGTTTATAATCTAGATTTATTATTTACTAACACGACGTATATAAGTCAACACAACAGTATAATTTATTGAAAAAAAAAGGTAAAATTAGCATAAGACATTGAAAATGTCATTAATTTAATTAAGTTAATTTGCGAGACATCAAATCAAATAGCCATTAATTGATGCAAAATGTTTTTAATTGATATTTGTAATTGCGTGTTGTCTTAATTTTTAACAACTATGACGAGAAAAAATTATCTCTAAATAAACATAATTTTATTTCTGTTTCTGACTATTCGATAATTTTATAAAGTACTGAAATATTTGAGTTTTATCTAAGTGTGAGCTTACACTCAGGCACAGATGATTAGTAGTAAAATGTGCATCAGTTTTTGTGGACCGACGAGATTTTCAGTTTTTTCGATCGCTATCATAATTTTTGTGTAGGTATATTGTTAGGGTTCCGTAGTCAAAGAAGAGCCTTTATAGTTTCACGTCATATTTTGTGTGAAAAATATGAGGCGACATGTCTTACAATTTATCATAAAAATACTTTGACCTAAAATCCCCATACAAATAAAATGTATGTGGTTTTAAAAGTTATGATTATAACTTAAAGTCATACGTTTAAGTTTATTAAATTAAGCTTTTATTCATTCAAAAAAGGAAAAAAAAGTCAAGAATGAACTTAACATTTTATATATCAATGAACTTATCCTATTAATATAACCTGCGGACCTAGGTCGAACCTGTATCGCGAGATTCCAGCTCGAGGGTTGTACAAAAAAAAGATTTTCATAAGTAGTTCAATAAACTTTGATAGGTATACATATACCTATAATGACTACAAATCTATTTAAATTTGAGCCCGACCTGCTCTTGGCCAGATTTGTACTGATTTTCCCCTTGGTAAAATTCAAATGATAAACCTTGGTAAGTCCTTACCTACTACTAAAGGTTATATTTTTTGCATTCAAACTTCTTTTGCATATATTCAAAAGAATCTGCAGGTTCTTTTATTTGTGTCCGCGAAACAGATTATTATTTATGTTTCGTTATAAATGTGCGAATTATAGCCTCGCGTCCTTCTAATCCCTTCCCGAGGATGTCAATATTGCCTTGTCAGTCTACAAAAAATAGGAAAAAGGCAGAAGAAATCTCTCCGTGAATATCTATCGTTCATTGCCTATCTACAAATGCACACACTTAGCAACATTCTGTATAAAAAATAAAATTGGATCTGCCATACAAAATTGCATAATGTGCGATAGACATTTTATCACACATTTTATCACATCTATCCTTAGATAAAATTAGATAGTTATATTGATTTTAGAATCTATCTGTCAAATTGTGTGGAAAATTGATGCGATATTTCGTTATCGCTCGGCGGCATGCTACGGGGGCTAGTCTGGCTGGTCGAGTGCAGTCGAGACATTTAATTAGTATTTATTTTTCATATTTCGCGAAAATGTAACGAAGAAAATTTGTTCCGTTTCATGAGTAGAAGTCACCTTCAAAATAAGTATTTGCATTCAATCTAATAGTCCACATGATAAAAACAAAACGATATTATGTATGAGCGTTAAGATAAAACAAATAAAATATTCAATACTATAATAGGTACTTTAGTCACTATAAGAAATGAGAAAATGAATTTTGAATACCAACATTGAATCAAGTTTTAAATGTTACATGCTATATATTTACCGATAAGTTTATATCCGCAATCAACTGGTTTATAGTCTATCTTAAACATCCTAGGCATGGCAGGCAACTTATAAAATATGAACAAAAAACTGCGTCAAAATGGTTGCAAAAAAAGAAGCAAAACTTGTGCAAACCAAGACCTGACCACCTGACCCGATACTATATACAACTATATTGAAATATTATAATGATGTGTCTGGAATTTGTGTCAAAATATGCGAAATAAAAAGTTTGAAGAATGTATTTTAATTTCTATCTTACCAACTAGACAAGTTTTCACCTTCAAAGGTTAAAAAACTGCAAGGATTAAGAAAACAAACAATTGATTGAAGTAGTCATTAGAATTATCATAAAATTTTAGCTATGTAAATTTTGATAAGATAACAATTAAATGTGCTTTATTTTATAGTTTATGTACTTTTTGGTTTGAAAACATTGCATTTCTATTTGTTTGGTCTTACATTTCATATCAGTAGCGAATGGCGGCAACCAAATACTTTGTAAAATATTTGCATCTTAAATGTTAATATTTAAGACACTAGAGTACTTAGTTTATAGACCGGATGGAAGTAAGATTGCGTCATGAATTTGAAGGTTTTATGATCAATTTGATATTATTTAAAACTTCGTATTAATAGTATCAAACGTAACAAAAATCACGTGCGTACAAGTGCAACTACCTATAAGTATATAGGGTGTACGAGACGGTGTTCCAAAAATTTAAAGGGGTTGCTCAGTCAACGAAACTGAACAACTTTTACAAAAAAAATTCTTCTGATAGAAAAAATAAAATAAAATGACTTCATACAAATTACCACTTCCATTGCTCAACTTGTTTGGGGAAGTCAATTAATCTATTCTTAGAAGAATGTCTTTGTGTAAGTTGTTCAGTTTCTTTAAATGAGTAACCCCTTTCAGTTTTCGGAAAATCGTCCCTTACACCATGTAATTTCGAATAAATTTAACCAAAGTTTTTTTTTTGTGTGTGTTTGATTTTCAAAGTAAAGGAGAGCGTTTTTTATCACCATTTTACACTTATATGACTCTATATCAACAACAGCTCTATACCGGGTGTAAGGGACAGCGTCCCGCAAACTTATAGGGGTTGCTCAGTCAACGAAACTGAACAACTACCACCAGGATTTTTTTTCAGGAAATGAAAAAAAAAATGCTTTTTCATACAAAATGACCACCTCGATCAGACAACATGCATACATACATACATATAATCACGCTTTTATCTCTAATGGGGTAGGCAGAGCGTAAACAACCTAAACATAGGTCGTTCCGTCACGTCTGACAAATTTTGAGGGTTATTCCAGATGGATCGGTATATTGCTAGTGACAGGTTGTCAGCCCATCGCCTAAATTACAATACTGAAACCCTCGAATCCCTTAGCTGACTTTTACAGCATGCCCGGGAGGATATGCAGCTGGCACATTCTATGTTTTTCTATCACTCCCAGTCCAGCATGGAAGATTCATTCATGGAAGATCAGACAATTTGTACGGAAAAGCAAATTTTTTTTATTCATTTCCTGAAAAAAAAAAAAAACTGGTGATAGTTGTTCAGTATCGTTGACTGAGCAACCCCTATCAGTTTGCGAGACGCTGTCCCTTACACCCGGTATAGGTATTATAAAAAAGTAGTATCGTAGACACAAACTTCCATTATCCAGCACTAGTACTGTAATTATTACCGATTTATTCGCCTTACAAGTAGATCAACTTTAATAGAACTATGAGTTCATGGCAGAACATATATTTGTGATTTCCATATCTGTTACACATAAAACAAAACTATAATTAGAATCGATATAAAAGTTGATTTGTCGTCAAACCTTTATTTATAATTTATTATATTAGCAATTGAAAATTAATGGCATTGTATATTTATATATCCTTGGCAATTAAACTAATTAAACTTTAATCGCTTTGAGCATAATTTTGAGAATTCTGAACATGACCAATTCAAAAATAGGTTTTTTTATTCCGTGTCTCGATAAGGCAGGTACAGAGAGACTATAGCGGTACTTTTGAAGGTTTTTCTGGCGGAAATAGTGGCGTATTGACAATGAAATAGTTCACGATTAGGTACTGTGTGATTAGCCCTATAGATAGGTGGGTGGGTACATACAAAATAAAACGAGGCGTAAATATGGGCTTTTAACATTTAAATATATTCGCTCGCGTTTACTGATGGTTGTTTTATTAACAGCGGCTTATTAACTACTTACTTTTACTTCACATTATGAGGTATTAAATTAATTAGTTAAACCTGTGTTCTTTAATCATATTCAAAATATTAACCAGGAGCAAAAGATTGAATTTAATTTCCTCAACAAAAGACATCAACGCGACCTAAGTTTTTTGCACATAAAATTTAGATTATTTTGTTTCATAATTTATGCTATTATATAAAAAAAAATTTCATTGCAATATGATTTTTTGTTTAAACAAAAAAATAATATAATTAGCGACTGACTTCCATTTCCATATTAACGAACCCTGTCTTCAATGGGATATTATGAAAGGATTTTGCTTGGAACGAATTTTGAACTCGTGAGTAACATTTACATAACAGTCGATTAACTGTTTGATTTGACTTTCACAAAACTGTTGTTTCTTTTTACTCTTGATTGACAAGTGAATTGATATATTTGGAAGTCTAGCTGCCTTCGCAAACTTTCTCTATTGGGACACTGTGTATTAGAATATTTGCAAGGTTGAAATTAGTCAAATAATACTCAGAGCAGACAGCTTACAGATTTCAATACCTGACAAATTACTCACTTTTGCATTTGAAAGGAGAACAAATATGTGTTCCGAGTCTAATTTTAGACTAAGCACCTTCATTTGACTCTAACTTAACAGCAAAATGTTTTAGGTACTGGTGAAGCAATCATCAGGTATTTGTGATTGATGTGAAGATAAAATTAAATGCGAAGGTTAAGTAACAATCTATAAATAACAACACAACAGATTTCAGAGATAGTATTTAGGCAAGTACTCTTAGGATAAATTTGGAAATTTTCGTACATGTAGGTACGTACTTTCCTATTTACTAGATCAGTGGCCTTCAACCTTTTTGACCCCACGGGCCAAATTTCCTTAAAATAAATTTTGGCGGGCCGCAATTTAAGAAAAAATATATATATACCAATAAAAAATATTTATAATTACTTAAAAATTATATTTTAACACAATTCTTTTAAAATTTGATTTTTTTACAAGTTCCCAACAAATTAACATAACAACAAGTTTCGGGGGAAGTGCTCCGCGTCTTGCCTCACGCTCACGCGTCGTAGTAGGGAGCCTATCGAGTCAACTTACTTGTGCGCGTATTATTGTTTTACTAACTACTAGCTTTCCACCCGCGTTAAATGAGTTTTCCCGTGGATATGATGGTTTTTCCGCGGTAAAAAGTAGCCTATGAATGTCCTATTCCAGAACCTAATCAATATGGTGTGCCAGGTTTCATCCCGATCCATCCAACAAACATCCAAATTTTTAAACATCCAATCTTATCGAATTTTATAATATTTGTAGGATTTTCGTGGAGGATAAAATCATTAGCACAAAGCGATATCGATGCAAAGAGAGAGAAGGTACTAGACTAGAATAAAGTTTTTTTAAATTTCAAAAATTCAAATAATTAAAAAATTATATTAGTTAGTTAAAAGCTATGCCGCCTGACCCGCCGCCGGGCCGCAAGCAAAGGTTCCACGGGCCGCATGCGGCCCGCGGGCCGCGGGTTGAAGACCCCTGTACTAGATCCAGTTGGAAATGATACTATTTAATAAAATCTGAGTAACGTCCCAGATAAGAAATTTCAAAATTTTATCTACTTATCCAATATCCATGATATAAACAATCCTAGGCAGACGTCTTAAACGTGTGACATAGAAATACGACAAACAAGAAATTTTATGATGTACTAAGCGACTGAAAATGCATCCAGTACAGAAAGAACCCTGAAACGGAATTACCTATCTTTCGATAACATACGACGGCTTGTTTTATCTTTACACAACAATAATAATATGAGGACTTAGCGGAAAGATAACAAATATAACAATTCAACTGTGGCGAAAGCAGTTTTGTCTGTCTGGCGCGCGTTGATAATTTGTCAATAGATCATCACATTACTTGACAACCCGAGGACGGAGTTCATTGATACTAAAGCAACACCGCAGCCTTTACAGATTATCCAATATTGCATACAATGGGCCTACATTTAGAGCCGGTCACCTGTTACCAAAAACCTCTCAACTATTGACGTGGCTTTCATTATACACCATGGTTCACAAGTGGAGTCCTTATACTTACTGATCATATAAGTACGTACATACATACATATCATCACGCCTTTTTCCTGGAGGGGTACGCACCTTCCACTTGCTACGCCTACTCCTACTCCTTGCAAACTTCTTTCGCTTCATCCGAATTCTTCAATCTTTTCATGCACGCTCGGCGGTTTAGGGTACTCCTGACCTGACCTGACCTTTCTCTAAGACGTCTCTAAGATATCTGATCAAATAAATTGCTAAATATTTAGAAATGCCAGTGGCTTTGAGGCTTTAGCGTGATCTGGCAAGACTTGAATCATTACAAACCCATTGTAGATAATTTGTTTAAGTAATGCTTCTTTTTTATTTCATGGGACGTCAAATTTGCATAAATGGTAATTCTGAAAATGTTTACGTCTATGTTCTCTTCATTTAATGCAATCGTTCGTTTCGATTTCTTTCCGATGTTCATGTTGCATATACTTACGTATGTGGGGTCTTCAAAATGATTGGTCTTTGCTCGTAACGTTATTACCGGCTATTCACTCCTTGTGTGCGATATTGGACGTGATGGACAGATCACCGGACGCAAGCGCAGACCACACGGCCGGTTGCGAAATGGACCTAGTTCAACGTTCTGCTTCGTCACCTGTCTATGTGACCTCGAGAATGACCTTTCTCAATAATACGCATTTTTAATTTTGCCTAAAAAGCTGTTAGCATAGATCGATGGACGCAAAAATAAGATAAATAGATTGGCTGTTTTTTTCTTTGTCAAAGGGCATATAAATATCGTTCATATACAAATTAACTAGGTATTTCCGCAAAAATCAACATTGACCGATATCAACTCAACCCCAACCTTGTCTTATATTTCCTTATCAAACTTTTAAAATTCTGCACGCGTAAATGATAGGTTCAAGGAGATTCGAAATATCTTGCGTAGTTCAAGATCCTTAATGTTTATTTAATAATTTTACTAAACAAATAAATTGAATATTATGCTGCATCCGCGTCCGTAATTATTCAATAAAAACTTGTTATTGACTGCGACTGCCTGTTATGCAATTTTTTTCCAAAATTACATTATTAACTCGGAATTATATTACCTAAGCTCTATAAAAGTGTTATTAGAATTAACTATCTAAAGCTATAAAATATACTCGTAGATCTAATCATACTCCATTAATTTTGTCATTGTTTTGTTAATGCCACAAGCAAGACAAGATTAGCAGCTAAGTAAGTTTGTGTATTTACACAACTAAATTGCAATGTAAGTACTTGAAATAAATTGCATCAAATAATCCTTTTGTAGTCTAACTTGCACTGAATGGGCGCTTTTCCACTAGACGGCACGTCAACGGCAACGGCAACGGCACGTTATCGTCGACGATACCGTGGAAGAGATAATGTATGAAAATCAATCAAATTATATGACACGCTTTTCCACTTGACGGCACGGCACCGGCACGTCAACGGCATGGCAGTGATTCCCACCGGTATCGTCACGATACCGTCAACGGTGTATGTTGTAGAATGAATCCATAATTCGAATTTTCGCGATAACCCTAGGCAGGCATAATGTTTTTTTTTTTTTATGTGTGATTCTACAGATGATTAGTCACTGACTGTTTTTTGATTTCAAATTTTGAATTTTCACGATAGCCCTATACGATAGGATATATATAGGTGCCGATTCTGTAAATAAGACCCAGTGAAAATATATAAGCGCTTAGAAAGGGATGGCAGTAGGTATACCTATAGAATAGACGAACTTATTTTGATCTTGTCAGTTCAAGATTCATATTTATATTAATTTATTGCATTCATAATAAATACATACAATAAATCTATACAATTAAAAGGGGTGAATGATTTTTGTGCTCATTCATGCTGTTGGCCCTTTATTTTCATTATTGTCTAATTATTCCAGTTTCGGCAGTTTAAAATAATCTTGATTATTGGATTTTGTAGAGTAATTGGGAAAATTCGAATTATCAAATCATCCTACGACATTTCTACAACTTAGAGGTTGGCAAACATGAGGGCGCCACTGTCTTTTATATGGCATCACCAATGAACAAATTCTTATTCTTCTATTCTCCTCATAGAGTGATAAAAAACAAGTTTTGATGCTTGAATTTTTTTAGTATTAATGTTCTGTTTAATCATGTAAGTTTCTAGTAAGCCATTGATAATCTATCTACCCCGTAAGGCATACAGGCGTGACTATAAATATTAATATTATGTATGTATTGATTTATTGGAATGAGAAAGTAGTGACGAAAGTAGCGAAAACGGTTTCCAGTAAGCCGTTGAAGCTCTGCTTACCCCGTAAGGGATAAAGACGTGACTATATAAGTATTTTCTAATTTATTGGAGTAAGAAAGTACAGGAGAAAGTGGCAGTAAAGGTTTCTATTTACTCACTGATGCTCTGCCTACCCCGTTAGGGATACAGGGGGTGAATTTTGAAAAATCCTTTCTTAGTACACCCCCCTAGACCTCATAAGGAACCTACATGCCAAATTTGGAGTCTCTACACCCAGCGGTTTGGGCTGTGCGTTGATTTATCAGTCAGTCAATCAGTTTCTTCTTTTATATAATAAGGTATTTTTAAATTAAGTACCTACAAATATTTTAAGGGTGAATTTCTATCATCAAACTGCACAACTTTCCCCAAGGAACATGGGTCGAAATGAAAAACAAAGGCCCATGACACCATTTGTATGGGAGGGTAAATTTTTTTTTCTTCATATTTCGACCTATGTTCCTTGGAGAAAGTTGTTCAGTTTGATGAAAGAAATCCACGCTTAAAATATTTGTACTTAATTTAAAAAGCCCTTATATATAGATATAAGGAAAAATAATAAAGTACCAAAATGTATTGATGAATGCTTTATGTACTTGAATGTCACATTGATAATGATAACAAACATCGATAACATCTGCTTACTGCAAAATCACATAAAATAAACTACATATTCATTTATTGTGAACACTTTTTGAAGTTACATGCTACTATTGCACTTAGATATTGCTCTGTAACTGATCACACATCAGTTTTATCTGCTGTTCTTTTGAAAACGGCTCCTAAATCAGATAATAATCTATCAATCCGAAATTCTGCCATACATTGCTTGAACACTGTATAGTATGATCATTCGCACACTTTTCTGTATCGTTTTATTCATTATTGCTTTATAAAAACAATTTGGCTATAAATAAAATTAATTAGATGCACAAAAAAACTGAAAAATATGATTTGTTTACATTTCCATAGGAAAAAAAACTGCACAAATATCAAAACCGGCAACAAAATCTATGGCCAACAATACGCAAGTAAACTGTCAATTTTACCAACATGACAAACAAAATAGTGATGTGTTGCATATACTACATAGAATATATTATGGATATCAATGTTCATATCGAATTATATTACCATTGAAAAATATTTTTAAAATCCCGATTTCGTTTTAATGGTGGAAGTATATTTATTTAATATCATACCTCTACCATTAAAACAAAAGGTTACACAATAAATAAGTCAAGACCATTTTTTTTTTCTTTTTTTTAATTTACTAACGGGATCCGAACATTTTTGTACGTAGACTGGTATTTTCACGCAATCTGCATAGTATTATACCAATTTGGTTTCTATTTCGGTACTTGTGAAATCGAATGGCACCGGTTAGTGATCCTGCGCCGCTCAAAGTAGGCACCATTTTGACCCATAGTTTACATCTGAAAACAATATCGATATCGATGAAAGTAAAAAAATTCCGCACTATGGAGATGAACCGGCTATTTCATATGATAAAACATTCCTTAAAGAAGAGTTCATAATGACTGATATTTGATATTATCATAAAAAATCATCTCATCTGGCTTCATCGAGAGGAAATCTAGCCAAAAATTTACGTTTAATGCCGTCTTTTCTTCCTGACCTTAGGCCACATATTTCACAGCGCCGAAAGTTCATTATAGATAGATAAGATAGATAGATAAAATTTTTATTATCACTTTCTTACAAGTCCTGAAGGAAGATTACAAGTCCTAATAACGTTTCACTTGTTTGCTAACTGAAATTATCTTTAAACAAATTAAGAAAAATTAGAGAAACAAGTAAACAATGCTTCGTCAACACAATACATGTCACTGACAAAACATAACCGCGAAACGAAGATAGAAAGAATTTATGAAAGAAAGAGTGAGACTGAGGAACTGAATAAGATGAAAATAGTCGCCATGAAACTTGTTGCCCGTTTCCTAGACTTTTATTTTTTTATGGAGTTGCGACAGACTTTTATGTCATGTCATTGTCAAATTTGATAAACAGTGATAGTTGTTTCGGGTTGCCATTTGTGAAGATATTTTTAATTATAAAAACATAAATTTTAATAGGTACGTACTAAGGTTTATGATGTTTTGAGCTTTACGATTTCTCGGCTTCTCGAAAAAATTATAATTTAAGTTTAATTTTCCTATTTGGAATAGTTGAATATTTCGCCAAAAATATATAAATCTCTCCCAGCCAACCATATTTCCCGAATCGGTAAGAGCCCAGACTTCCATGCTGGACAGGGAGTAATAGAAAAACATAGAATGTGCCAGCTGCATCTTCCCCCGGGTATGCTGTAAAAATCAGCTAAGGTATTCGAGGGTTTCAGTATTGTAATTTAGACGACGGACTGATAACCTGTCACTATAATCAATATACAGATCTACTATCTGGAATTGGAATAACCTTTAAAACTTGTCAGACGTGGTGGAACGACCTTTCTTTAGGTCGTTTCAGCTTTGCCTATCCCTTTAGGGATAAAGGCGTGATTATATGTACGTATGTATGTGTGTATGGAAAGATCCCTTTTCATAGAAATATGCTAAAAGTACAAGTATTTTATAGATAGTTTGATCATATCCGTAGTATTACGACTTAAAAGAACTGCTCTGCTTGAACGGCGTGAAGATAAAGCATTGGTTCTTTGTTAATCACTGTTTCATCTTAATTTCGACGCGGAAGTCTTCGATATTAAATAAAGTGCCCCCTTGCGGGGTGGACCACTCTGCGGATATCATGCCTAACGGCTGCTCCTAAAGAGTTGGATTCCATCCCGATACAAACAAGCTAAGCTCACAAAAGCAAAGCACTTGCGAATCCTGTTAATACCATCCGTGCCAACAGCTATTTTGTATCGTTGCGGTGACACCACCGAAAATGATATCGGCCAAGTGGCCGCCGCCAGAGTTGATTATATCATTTTAGGGTCACTTTTTCACTCGTTTTGGTGATTTGCATTGGTGGCCAGATCATCCGATTTAACCATTCTAGAATTCTGCTTATGTTTTTTTTTTAGTTTTTAATGTCCACAAGCCTCAGAAACCGCTCGGGATGCGAGAACCTATCACCCGAAGTTCTGGAAAGAGTGATAAAATCTATAAAAATCAACCTTCTTTTCGTCAACTCTGGTGGCGGCTACTTGGTCAAGATTATTTTCGCGACTTTATGGAATAAATTGTATTGAATTAAATAAACTTATTTCACAAGCAGAACCAAATTAAATAAAAAAGTTACAGCAAAAGAACATCGGATGACTACTTTTGCCACATCCTGTATATTAATACCGAAATTTTAAGATGGGGCCAATCTAATTCATAAAGGCAAAAGTAAAATATATAAAAAATACGTTACATTAACTTTTTATTTTTAACGAGACTATGAATGAGAATTTTACTGAAATATGTGTCAGAATAGTACTCAGTACGGCCCTGGAAAATCGAGGGTGACTGGCTACGATACCGTCGACGTCCCGTCGACGTCCCGTCGACGGCAATATCGTCTAGTGGAAAAACAGAGCCACGATATCGTGACGTTGCCGTTGACGTGACGTGGACGTGCCGTGGACGTGCCGTCTAGTGGAAAAGCGCCCAATTGCAGTAGGATTAATTTTGATAAGTGCACTGAAAATAATAGTTCTATGATATGATAAGAAAGCCAGGCAGAGAAGCGAAAGACCTACAATTAAATAATTTGTTTTTAGGCTATAATTTCTTTCCGAAGGGTTTATAATTATTTTTATTTCAGAAAAGAAAGTGATATTGAATTGTGTTCGTAAGAATCGACACCATAAACGAACATAATTTAATTTTTCTATCAGAACTTAATATGCGTTGTCCTAAATGTTGTCTATTTTTTTTATCAATTTTATAAACTAAATCGGTAATCATAGATATTGTATAAACTTCGTGTTGTTAACAATTAAGAAGTATAGGTTAATAATTTTTATAGCGTATTTAAGAATTTTAAATCGATATCGTATGTAAAAACTAATTTTATTTAACTTTGTCTTAGCGGGACAAGGTCGGACATATTCGACCAAAATGGGTTAATGGCAATGAAGACATGATAACCAGTTTGAGATCTTCGAAGTGGGTTAACAAAAAATAGTATAAAATAAGTACACACTTCAATAAATCATTATTTATTAGTGAACAAAAATAATAAAATTAGTTTTTTGAGGAAGAGTTACACCTTGAGGGTTCTGGAGATCGACTTTTTTCTATAGGATTTTGTATCCGTCTCTCTAATAAATAATACTCTAATGTTCAAAGTATTCGTCTTCATGGTGTGGTTAGTATGCATCAGACATAGTAGCCAGGTTTAGTTTTAGGGGAGGGGGTTCAATGTAATGTAGCCAAATTTTTTTGGCAGCCCATGTACCGAAACTTCATGTTCAAATAAGAGAGTCAATGCTGCCAGCCTCCTGGGAACCCTGCCTCGGTGTGACGCCTTGGATGAAATTTTCTATTAATAAAATGCGAATGTAATTGTCCCTTGTAATTGTTCTATAAATAAATCATTTACATACAGCAAAGTATAATCGCGAGCGCGAACCCCCAAATAAAGCCCCCCCCTGGCTACGCCTATGCATCAGATACTGACTATAACTACCTACCTAAATTGACCTCCTGACCTATTCCACCAAGATTGATCTTAGGTACATTATTGTCTCCTTGCTCGACGTTCTATGTTCTTTATATTGCTCCTAGTCCAGCGTAGAAGTACATCATAAATAAAAGTAATTTCCATTAATGTTGATTGCATTATGATTAAAATTCTTGTACTTACGCATTCCGGGCTCCACACGTGCTCTGCAAACTTTTGTTTACTGCTCATAGTTTCAAACGCAGGTTAATCTTAATATACGTGACTTTTTGAAGGCTATAACTATTCAGCTAATTAATGATTTTAAACGTTTAATCGAAGGCCAAGTACACTGATGATCGTTTTATGCAAAGTTTTATTGGTCTAATTTTATGTTTCCTTGTCCACAGAAGTGCCAAAATAAATTTTGCTGGGGGTGATAAAAGCAACTATACCTTTGCAGATGATTTCATATTCGGCGTCTCAACGGCAGCATTCCAGATAGAAGGAGCGTGGAACGAAGATGGTATGTTTTCCTATAGGAAAATTCTGCACATTGGTAGACAGGTTTTCCGACCGCAGAGATAAAAAATAATTGGTCATTGACGCAGTTTATTTAAATGCATGTAAACATTTTGTAATTTGTGTTGAATATCAGGTTTAAAAGTGTTTGTTTTTTTTCAGGAAAATCCGAAAGTATATGGGACCATTTAACACACACGAATCCTGATTTCGTCAAAGATCACACCAATGCAGACGTGGCAGCAGATTCTTACCATCTGTACAAAAGAGACGCTGAGATGGTTCATGAGCTAGGAGTTAATGTGTATAGGTTTTCCATCGCATGGACAAGAATCCTGCCTACAGGTTTCGCTAATGAAGTCAACCCGAAAGGCATTCAGTATTACCATAACCTTATAGACGAACTTTTAAAGTACAACATTACTCCTATGGTGACGATCTACCACTGGGATCTCCCTCAGAAGCTACAGGATATTGGAGGATGGACGAACGCTCACATCGTGGATTATTACACTGATTATGCGAATGTGGTGCTACAGAACTTTGCTCCTAAAGTCAAGTACTGGGTGACTTTCAACGAGCCGATGCAGACTTGCTTGGAAGGTTACGGTGGTACCTACAGAGCGCCGGCGCTGAACCGGCACGGCATTGCCGAGTACCTCTGCACACACAACCTTCTGAAGGCTCACGCCAATGTGTACCATCTGTTCGACCAGCAGTACCGACCACAGTTCGGAGGTAACGTTTCGTTTTGAATTGTTTGTACTAACGTGCATTGATGATGAATTATTGTACCTGTGATCATTGTTTTTTTCAGGCAAAATGGGTTTATCATTGGACTCTAACTGGGCTGAACCTAAAACTGACACTCCGAGGGATCGTGAAGCTGCTGAATTATACCTCAAAACTCACGTAAGTTTTATAAGTAGTACCGTAGTACATTCAATAATCACATAATTATTTGAAAAATTAATAATAATCTCAACGAGCAATTCTCAAGCTATGTTATAATTAAATTAATTTGAAAATGATATTTCTTATACAAATGTTTACCTTGACACCTATTGCAAGTGGGACAAATTGAGGAGTTATTTTCATAACGAGGAGGCGTGCCCCGACATCTCGCGAGAGATAATCTTCTTAAGTGGATCCTTCACGCAACATCTTTGCTTTTTCAGCTGGGCTGGTACGCTCATCCCGTGTACTCAGCCGAAGGGAACTACCCTCCAGAATTAATCAAATTAGTGGATGAGAAGAGTGCACAACAAAACTACAGCCGATCCCGCCTGCCAGTATTCACACCTGCTGAAGTAGAATATGTTAAGGGCACGGCTGATTTCTTTGGTCTCAATCACTACACGACATATCTACTCAGTTTCGCTGACAAAGAAGTAGGAGCTATCCCCTCGCATGAAAACGATGTTGGAATCGTCAGAGTTCAAGATCCAAATTGGCCTTCAAAATCGTCATCCGACTGGCTTAAGGTGAGCATAATAGCTAATGGGACTAGTCCGCGCGCGGAGACAAAGACCATACAATGAGAAACACGCTTCAGCGCGCGGGCTAGCAGATCCCGCTCCTACGCGGGGAGAAGCGTTTTCAGTATGTTCGACAATGCGTGTTTTCCATACATACATACCGGGCGTACGAAGTCGCAGGCACAGCTAGTGGGATATAAAGCATTATATTTATTTAATATTAAAATGACCTCTATTTGTGTCTTTGAAGCTGATGGCAGGACAGGACGTTAACGATAATAACGTTATTATACCATGATCATTATATAGGTAACAATGTAGTCTTTAATTTTGCTATTGTCCTGCAAGTCACTGACTCTACGGTAAATTCAGCTGTTCAAATTATACTGAGTGTCTTCATCAAAAAGCAATTTGTCATTTTATACAAAATGTAAAGACGTCTTTTTGAATATTGCAAATGAATTATGAACCAACGAAAATTGTTACTCTTCAGAATAGCCTGGCCGACATAATATCGTAGTATCTATAGGTACATACAACGAGTTAGGAAAAAAAGTCTTAAAATGTTGTTTTTGCATTGAAAGAATGACCATAAAATTTGCCCTATCAGATGATCTGTGAAGGTACAAAAGCAGTATTTCCAACGCGTTGATAGTCAGCAATTCTAACAAACAATAAATTTTCCTGTTTCCAGGTTGTTCCATTTGGCTTCAGACGTCTCCTGCAGTGGTTAACGAAGACATACAACAACACTCCAATCATAGTGACAGAGAATGGCTACGCAGACTTCAGCGGAGTAGAAGACAAAGCCAGGGTGTCATACTACAGTCACTACCTGAACGCCCTCCTTCACGCCATACACGAAGACAAGAGTAATGTGCATGGGTACTTCGCATGGAGTCTCATGGACAACTTCGAGTGGGATGATGGATATGTGTAAGTACATTGTTAGAATTCTTACTTTAGTCAAGTCCTTTACGGGATGACTTTTAGCAATTTTGAAGATAGAGTAGAGTTAATAGATGTTCATGTTGATAACATCAAGAAACTATAGCAGGGGTGATTAAATAAATTAAAATGATAACAAGAGGTTTGTATGTCTCATTGTGTTCATGATAATCAACATTTTGCCCAGAACAGGGAACATGGACATGATACGATTAATTTGATTCGTATACAAAATCTATGATCATCTTATTGATCAGATCATTTATACCTACGTTCTCACTGTCAGTTCTTCTTGAAACAACCTGTATATAGAGCAACGAACGTGCCTAGTACAAATAAAAATTACAGTCATAAAAGATATGGAGCATTCTTTAGAGTTACACGTGGTTTGTCTGTGCAAAATATTAGAAAAGGAAGTGATTTTGCATTCATAAATAGGTACTATTCGTGGCATTTTTGAATGAAGGAAAAATCTGTACAAAATGAAAAATGTTTTTCGAGCTGGTTAAGAATAACAACGGAAAGGAACCGATCGATAAAATTTACAACGGATGTTATGTAGAGTCGTAGATAATTCGTATCATAAATAATAGCTATAGTTCAGTCTTAATCGAAGACAATTAAGCAGTAAGTAAATAAGTACTTGATTACATTATGTCATATCGTAACTAGGATCTCACGACGGATCAACAAATCAACTTCGCAGACCATAACAATTCACTTCCGGCTAGTTTATGAATGATCTCCTCACGTTTTATCAAACAGATGAAAAACGCTGAAAATTACCTTAGTTATGCCATCTATCGAGCATGGTTCGAACCACATTGTGTTGTAACGTTACGACTTGTCTTTGTAGATGGCAGCATAGGTATAGAAATTGGATAACCTTATAATAATGGTAGAGTCATTTAATTTAACTTAAATTGACTAGTCATTACAATTTTTTTATTTGTTTACCTATAACTAGTAAATTAATGTAGCATTTAATTTATCCCAGACGGAAAATTTTTCGTAGGTACCAGATAAAAAAAAAGCAATGTTGCAGTTAGGTACGTTTTTTTCAATATTATTAACCTTGTTTTCTAAAGACTATTCAACCCGTTTGCTTAAACCCGACGATTCTAGTCAATATCCTACGTCAAGTAATATTTTAGGTCAGACATTGCCTAAGGCAGTACGAGATCTCAGACAGCAGCGTCTCTAGTCTAGTTAGTCAACACAACATTAAATCTTATTTTAATTCAGATATTAAGATTTTTGACTTTTTCGTTATTTTAGAAATGTTACCATTAAAGAAGGGAATTGTTACTACTATCTCCGTGAAGTTAATCTGTGATAATCTAAATGTCGTGAGATCCTTGTCTTGGCATAATTTATGTAGCACATAATTATTTACTTATATCCACTTTAATTGCCTTCGCTTAGGATACAAGATAATTCTTTGAGTATGTTTTTTTTGTTTCTTTTTTGTAACTGAAACCTACGTCATAGTTAAAGCACGCAATTCAATTAACGACCCTGTATACCTTAAAATAAAGTAAAATGGGTACCATTGTCCATGAGCTTAAAGTTAAATATGCAGAATACGGTTCCAGTTAATTGAGTTTGATGTACCGTCTGTTTAGTGATTAGGTACATTTACAGATTACGTAGAACAGCACTTTGTCAGAGTGTTTGTTTAGTTAGGTACTTACTCAGTTTGGTGTAGGCACTGATCAATATTATAATAAGTCTATATCTCTAAATATCAGGTATAAAATTCATTTGGTAGTACTTATTATTGCTCTGTCAATGACCATTCTCTATACAAACATAAACATGCATAAAATTATGATATTTTTGAAAATAAATTTGTAGCGACAATGTAGTAGACAGCTTAGGTTAGCAATCGTGCCATGTGGCTCGTTGCATAGACGCCAGTCACTCCTTTACCTCCGGACGCGACGGACAGGTCAATCTTTCGTATCCATAGCCATATCGTGTGACGTCACAATACAGTAGTGTAAAGACAATTTCGGACTTTCCTTTCTGCAATCCCATAGTTAGTGCACCTACCCCTATACACCGACGCATACAGACAGATAACATAACCATAACAAATTCATATAGGCGCCTACCTATACTCAGCGATGCCACCCAATATAGAATATAAAAAGGCACTTACCTACTTAATATACCTCTTATAAAGATCTCTTTACTTTGTATTAGTACTAAAAATATTCTTAGAATTCCTACCGTAACGGTTTCTGAAAAACTCTCTGACTTTATATTTATTCTAATGGCCTTATTGATGTATATTTACGTTTTACGTCAACATGTCATTGAAATTATTAATGTTTATTATTTCTACGAATTAACTTTCAAGATCATTTCAATAAAGACGAATTAGTTTTAATGCATAATTTGAGTAGATACATAATTGTCATAAATAGTCCTTTCATTTTTTTTAACGCTTGACGATGTAAGTATTTAAAATAATAGGCTCTAAATAGCGTAAATTCATAAGGCATATTTTACTTGTTAGCCTTTGCGGGCGAATAAGAAACACAATCTTATTTGTTGTGAGTTGTGTTGTCACTGACGCCCGAGAACAAAAGTTTATTTTCAAAAGATGTTCTCGTTGTAAAACGAAGCATTCATTTCTTGTAAATAGAACAATTACCTATTTGTGGTATTTTTGATGTCTTAAGGAATTTTCTCAGAAGTGGCCATTTCCCACAATGAAATTGCCTTCATTGTGCGGTGTAGACTCTCCATTGAATGGCTCTTCTTACGCCGCCGAGAGGCCGCCTCTAGCGCTAAAATTACTCTCATAACTGGCTTTAGGACTTGTATGAATATGAAGTTAGCCTTTGAATTTATAAAAAAGTTTTGAGACTAAATTAGTATAATTAATAGAAAATGTTTTTGTTGAAACTGCTCAATCTTTTTAAAAGGTCAATTAAACACGTTGTCAGTCAACTTTCAAGATATAATTTCACTCGACATGTTTGTAAAATGCATATGCAGGTCCCGCTTCGGGCTGTACCTGGTCGACTTCAAGAGCCCCAACAAGACGCGGACGGCGAAGCAATCGGCGAAGCTGTACGCTAGCGTGGTGCGCACGCGCGGCCTGCCCGCCTCATACAACCCGAGACTTCACCGCCTTCTCCGGAGCAGCCAACCCTCCTCCCTTCCATCCTACCCCTAGTAGCCCTCTCCAGACTACTGTGAGAGGTCCACGTGTACAATACTTTTGTATATAAAACTGTATGTCTAATGTTAAACTACCATTAAAATTTAAGTAACATTAAGTTTTTCAACTTGATCCCTTAAAGTTAAGCTTAGGCTAATTGAGATGAGTTCTGGGTTTAATACTCGACGGTCATGAGTTTGGAGGCGTTGTCTCTGGCTACATCCTCGCGGAGACCCTGCTGGATGCCCGCGAACGACTTGCCCTTGGTCTCGGGCAGCACCACCATGATGAACACCAGCCCCAGTAGAGAGAACGCGGAGAATCCCCAGAATACTGTGCAAATGCCCCACTCGTCCATCACCACCTGAAATAGAACATTATAATTATGGTTATTTTATGAGAACATTAACAATATCTTCTATAACAATCTGTAAAAAAAATTATGAAGATTATTAAAAGAGTAAATTGAGTAAAAATATCATAAATCATAATAGTAAGTTTTAGATTGGTAAATGAATGCTCATATGGAAATCTGGACGGAAATGGAAGAAGCAGGAATTTTGACTTCGGAACCTTGTTTGGACTAGTTAGGAAGTATACACACTAAAAGTCCCTACCCCTCCGAGGTCCGAGCGAGGGTGGGGGGGGCAAAGAAGGTCCCGTTTTTTGGTTATTTGCCTATATCTCGAAAACGGTGCGTCGTATGAACTTTTGTTGTACTACAGATTGAAGCTGATAAAATTATCTACAACTTTGCCTTTACACTTTTAGTCTATCTCGAATCGTTGTCTAGATATGAGCTTAAAAAAAAGGTGGATTTCGAAAAATGTGTTAAATTCTGTGTAGCACATTATAACAATATGAAATTGCCAAAAATCATTTATATTGCTCACCCACACTATTGAAATACCCACACGCAATTAAAAATAACATAAGCTGGGAGTAACAGTTAAATTACTGGCTAAAACTCCCATTATATTGTGTTGTAACGATGCCTTCGGGCTTATGTTATTGTAAGTAGTATATTTTGTCATTGTGTGGTTGTGCAGACGGTAACGCAGAGGAGCAACCACAGCGCTTTTTTTAAAGATTTCGTTGATTGAAGAATTCGTACTTAGATCTAGACACGCGGTAGCGTGTCCAGCCAAGTTCAAGCCCAAACGAAGAGAACTGGCGGCAGCACCGTGTGTTATTTTACAGGAACCATTTGGAGTCACTTTTGACCCCTCAATAACTCAAAAAATATTCAACGTAAATACACCAAATGTATGATGGAAGACGTAAGGGTGTAGATTTCGAAGCTCATAGCTAGGCAAATATTAGAGATAGATAAAAAGTGTGAAAGACAAAGTTGTAGGTAATTTTATCAGGTTTCATTATGTAGTACAACAAAACTTCGCACGGCGCACTGTTTTCGAGATGTAAGCAAATAACCAAAAAACGGGACCTTCTTTGCCCCCCCCTCCCTCGCTCGGACCTCGGAGGGGTAGGGACTTTTAGTGTGTATACCTCCTAACTAGTCCAAACAAGGTTCCGAAGTCAAATTCCTGCTTCTTCCATTTCCGTCCAGATTTCCATATGAGCATTCATTTACCAATCTAAAACTTACTATTATGATTTATGATATTTTTACTCAATTTACTCTTTTTAATAATCTTCATAATTTTTTTTACAGATTGTTATAGAAGATATTGTTAATGTTCTCATAAAATAACCATAATTATAATGTTCTATTTTCAGGTGGTGATGGACGAGTGGGGCATTTGCACAGTATTCTGGGGATTCTCCGCGTTCTCTCTACTGGGGCTGGTGTTCATCATGGTGGTGCTGCCCGAGACCAAGGGCAAGTCGTTCGCGGGCATCCAGCAGGGTCTCCGCGAGGATGTAGCCAGAGACAACGCCTCCAAACTCATGACCGTCGAGTATTAAACCCAGAACTCATCTCAAATTAGCCTAAGCTTAACTTTAAGGGATCAAGTTGAAAAACTTAATGTTACTTAAATTTTAATGGTAGTTTAACATTAGACATACAGTTTTATATACAAAAGTATTGTACACGTGGACCTTCACAGTAGTCTGGAGAGGGCTACTAGGGGTAGGATGGAAGGGAGGAGGTTGGCTGCTCCGGAGAAGGCGGTGAAGTCCTCGGGTTGTATGAGGCGGGCAGGCGCGCGTGCGCACCACGCTAGCGTACAGCTTCGCCGATTGCTTCGCCGTCCGGCGTCTTGTTGGGGCTCTTGAAGTCGACCAGGTACAGCCCGAGCGGGACCTGCATATGCATTTACAAACATGTCGAGTGAAATTATATCTTGAAAGTTTGAGCTGACAACGTGTTTTAATTGACCTTTTAAAAAGATTGAGCAGTTTCAACAAAACATTTCTATTAATTATACTAATTTAGTCTCAAAACTTTTTTATAAATTCAAAGGCTAACTTCATATTCATACAAGTCCTAAAGCCAGTTATGAGAGTAATTTTAGCGCTAGAGGCGGCCTCTCGGCGGCGTAAGAAGAGCCATTCAATGGAGAGTCTACACCGCACAATGAAGGCAATTCATTGTGGGAAATGGCCACTTCTGAGAAAATTCCTTAAGACATCAAAAATACCACAAATAGGTAATTGTTCTATTTACAAGAAATGAATGCTTCGTTTTACAACGAGAACATCTTTTGAAAATAAACTTTTGTTCTCGGGCGTCAGTGACAACACAACTCACAACAAATAAGATTGTGTTTCTTATTCGCCCGCAAAAGCTAACAAGTAAAATATGCCTTATGAATTTACGCTATTTAGAGCCTATTATTTTTAAATACTTACATCGTCAAGCGTTAAAAAAAAATGAAAGACTATTTATGACAATTATGTATCTACTCAAAATTATGCATTAAAAACTAATTCGTCTTTATTGAAATGATCTTGAAAGTTAATTCGTAGACATAATAAACATTAATAATTTCAATGACATGTTGACGTAACGTAAATATACATCAATAAGGCCATTAGAATAAATATAAAGTCAGAGAGTTTTTCAGAACCGTTACGGTAGGAATTCTAAGAATATTTTAGTACTAATACAAAGTAAAGAGATCTTTATAAGAGGTATATTAAGTAGGTAAGTGCCTTTTTATATTCTATATTGGGTGCATCGCTGAGTATAGGTAGGCGCCTATATGATTTGTTATGTGTCTGTCTGTATGCGTCGGTGTATAGGGTAGGTGCACTAACTATGGGATTGCAGAAAGGAAGTCCGAAATTGTCTTTACACTACTGTATTGTGACGTCACACGATATGGCTATGGATACGAAAGATTGACCTGTCCGTCGCGTCCGGAGGTAAAGGAGTGACTGGCGTCTATGCAACGAGCCACCATGGCACGATTGCTAACCTAAGCTGTCTACTACATTGTCGCTACAAATTTATTTCAAAATATCATAATTTTATGCATGTTTATGTTTGTATAGAGAATGGTCATTGACAGAGCAATAATAAGTACTACCAAATGAATTTTATACCTGATATTTAGAGATATAGACTATTATAATATTGATCAGTGCCTACACCAACTGGAGTAAGTACCTAACTAAACAAACACTCTGACCAAGTGCTGTTCTACGTAATCTGTAAATGTACCTAATCACTAAACAGACGGTACATCAAACTCAATTAACTGGAACCGTATTCTGCATATTTAACTTTAAGCTCATGGACAATGGTACCCATTTACTTATTTTAGGTATACAGGGTGTTAATTGAATTGCGTGCTTTAACTATGACGTAGGTTTCAGTTACAAAAAAGAAACAAAAAAAACATACTCAAAGAATTATCTTGTATCCTAAGCGAAGGCAATTAAAGTGGATATAAGTAAATAATTATGTGCTACATAAATTATGCCAAGACAAGGATCTCCACGACATTTAGATTATCACAGATTAACTTCACGGAGATAGTAGTAACAATTCCCTTCTTTAATGGTAACATTTCTAAAATAACGAAAAAGTCAAAAATCTTAATATCTGAATTAAAATAAGATTTAATGTTGTGTTGACTAACTAGACTAGAGACGCTGCTGTCTGAGATCTCGTACTGCCTTAGGCAATGTCTGACCTAAAATATTACTTGACGTAGGATATTGACTAGAATCGTCGGGTTTAAGCAAACGGGTTGAATAGTCTTTAGAAAACAAGGTTAATAATATTGAAAAAAACGTACCTAACTGCAACATTGCTTTTTTTTTATCTGGTACCTACGAAAAATTTTCCGTCTGGGATAAATTAAATGCTACATTAATTTACTAGTTATAGGTAAACAAATAAAAAAATTGTAATGACTAGTCAATTTAAGTTAAATTAAAGACTCTACCATTATATAAGGTTATCCAATTTCTATACCTATGCTGCCATCTACAAAGACAAGTCGTAACGTTACAACACAATGTGGTTCGACCATGCTCGATAGATGGCATAACTAGGTAATTTTCAGCGTTTTTCATCTGTTTGATAAAACGTGAGGAGATCATTCATAAACTAGCCGGAAGTGAATTGTTATGGTCTGCGAAGTTGATTTGTTGATCCGTCGTGAGATCCTAGTTACGATATGACATAATGTAATCAAGTACTTATTTACTTTACTGCTTAATTGTCTTCGATTAAGACTTGAACTATAGCTATTATTTATGATACGGAATTATCTACGACTCTACATAACATCCGTTGTAAATTTTATCGATCGGTTCCTTTCCGTTGTTATTCTTAACCAGCTCGAAAAACATTTTTCATTTTGTACAGATTTTCCTTCATTCAAAAATGCCACGAATAGTACCTATTTATGAATGCAAAATCACTTCCTTTTCTAATATTTTGCACAGACAAACCACGTGTAACTCTAAAGAATGCTCCATATCTTTTATGACTGTAATTTTTATTTGTACTAGGCACGTTCGTTGCTCTATTATACAGGTTGTTTCAAGAAGAACTGACAGTGAGAACGTAGGTATAAATGATCTGATCAATAAGATGATCATAGATTTTGTATACGAATCAAATTAATCGTATCATGTCCATGTTCCCTGTTCTGGGGCAAAATGTTATATCATGAACACAATGAGACAACTACAAACCTCTTGTTATCATTTTAATTTATTTAATCACCCTGCTATAGTTTCTTGATGTTATCAACATGAACATCTATTAACTCTACTCTATCTTCAAAATTGCTAAAAGTCATCCCGTAAAGGACTTGACTAAAGTAGAATTCTAACAATGTACTTACACATATCCATCATCCCACTCGAAGTTGTCCATGAGACTCCATGCGAAGTACCCATGCACATTACTCTTGTCTTGCGTGTATGGCGTGAAGGAGGGCGTTCAGGTAGTGACTGTAGTATGACACCCTGGCTTTGTCTTCTACTCCGCTGAGTCTGCGTAGCCATTCTCTGTCACTATGATTGGAGTGTTGTTGTATGTCTTCGTTAACCACTGCAGGAGACGTCTGAGCCAAATGGAACACCTGGAAACAGGAAAATTTATTGTTTGTTAGAATTGCTGACTATCAACGCGTTGGAAATATGCTTTTTGTACCTTCACAGATCATCTGATAGGGCAAATTTTATGGTCATTCTTTCAATGCAAAAACAACATTTTAAGACTTTTTTTCCTAACTCGTTGTATGTACCTATAGATACTACGATATTATGTCGT